>BQNB010015310.1:0-73498 GCA_026074375.1 Tanacetum coccineum | reverse complement strand
ATATCTTTGTGGATCGTCCAAAAAGTAGCAACTCTCCACGAAGAACACCTTACTTTGTTTGCTTATAATTCGAGCTAGGAGTTTGTTTAACACACGAAATTTGAAGCACTCTTACCTTTTGATGTGTAGAACAAGTGAAGAACAAGATTAACCAACAAATAAGCCCAAAATTGTTTTTAGCCGTGGGGTTTTTTGTCACAATATAAGCCACGAATTTGAGCTTGTTTTACCACACGAATCCACACGTAGCTCTGATGCCAATTGTAGGTTCCCGTATTCACTTCATAACACGAATCAATCACGGATCAAGAACTAGAAATGAGAAAGAGAGGGTTGTTCTAGAGAGAGAAAGAAGAGAGAGAAATGAGAGAGAAAGTAAAAAAGATATTATTTAGAAATGAACAACTTCTACTTTTTCTAAAGAAGAAAAAGCTTATATACCCTGTCGCGTTAAAGGTACGCGCGGGATATTTAACTAGGACCCGGGCTCGGGTTTTGCTTGGGATTAAACCCGAAACATATACAATATTAGATTAACTATCGAGCCCGATTCTCGATATTATCCTATTACAACATTAACTAATCAAAGACCGAAGCTCCATCGTAGAGTGACCGAACTTCCTTGTTCGACTCAATAAATTAAGGCTAACAAAAGGTAAGGATTAGAAGTTGGGGGAGCATCCAAGAGCCTAAAAGCTTTACTCCTCGCCTATAAAAGGAGCCTCTCACACACAGTTGAAGAATCGAGGGTAGCAAGTAGTGTAGAATTATTTTTTAGCTTATTAATCGTTCTAGCTTATTGTATTTCAAATTAATGTAACTTTCTTTTCATAAGATTGTATTTAGTTTTAAGTAATCACTAAAGTTTAGTTTTAATATTATTTAGTTGTCAATTCATGATTTTACTTTAATGAACTATGGTTTGATTAAAGCTATTTTTTACTCAAATAAGCTCAATAATCTGTCATTATAACTAATAAGCTAGCTAATTACTCAGTTAAGCTCTCAAAGCTTAACTGAGCTTTTTGTTACTCAAAATCCACTCCCAAATGTACCTCAGCTTATTTGGAAGGGAATCCAGTTGTGGAAGGGCTTCCAAGACCTCACCAGCTTATCCTAGATAAGCTGGAGCTTTGTAGATCAGCTCTTGGAGCAAAAATATAGGCCTTGTTTATGCAAACGCTTTTGTAAGTCCTCATTTTACATTTTATAGCTTAAATTTGCAATTCAGCTTATTACTGCTTATTGTCTGTTTATTATTGTTGTTATTAGCTTATTTTTGCTTATTATTGTTGTTAGATGCTTATTTAGTTTAATTGTTAGCTTAAAACTTAGTTTGCAAGCTTTTGTTATAAATCAGTTGAAAAATCCAAAAATATTAGCATTAGTTATAGGCTTATTGTTCTTAATTATTTGATTGTTGAAAGCTGTTTATTAGGTCTGATATAAGCTAGATAACATCTGATATTTGAAGTTTGAGCTTTATTTCTAAGTTTTATAAGCTTAAAATGGATTTAGGCAATCTAAAGGGGTGTTTGGCTCAAGGCAGTACTAACTTGAGTTAGTACTGTCAAGAGCCATTTGGTTCTTTGGATTGAATTTAAATATCATTATTAGGTTTATAAGGCAAGGTTTTAAGGTTCTTTGTAGGTTAAAGGAAGTTGTAATCAAGTTTATGTGTTGTTAGTTTGAATCTTAAAGCTCAAATTCATAAGCTCTTGTGCTTTGATCAGTTCTAGTTGCTATTGTTAATCAATTTGTTCATGCTTTGGTGTTTAAATGATGTTAAAGTCAAGTCCTTAGGTCTGCATCTTTTGGTTTTGAGTTTTGGCTAAAAATTTGTTAACTGCATCAGATAGTTAAACAACCAAAAGGCCATTTTTTTAATCTCAAAATTTAGGTAGCTTAAGTTTGATTTAGCTTTTGAAATTTACTTTTCACTTAGTTCACAGGCAAATCTAAATAGGTTAGGGCTTATTTTGTTTTTAAAAGCTTATTTAGTCATCTATTTTTAGGACTGCAAATCATAATTTATCTTTGAAAGTAATTTGGAAAAACCAAAAATAGAGTTTCCTGTCTGAACCAACCTTTTTAAGTAACATTTTCTTAGCTTAAATAAGTTTCAAATTGATTTTTAAAAGCTGTTTTAGATAGTGAACAGGACAAGCTTTTAAGTAGTACAAGTCATTTTACCATAAGGTTCTTTTAGCTTACTTAAAAATAAGTTCAAAAAGTCCTTATTGGACTATTTGGTTAGCTGTTTTACCCCAAAGTGCTTATTTCTTTCTTTAAGCTTATGGCTTATTGATTATGCTTAATTCTTGCTCAGACTTGTTTATTAAGCTTGTTTTAAGTGGTTTGTAGTTTAATTAGCTCAGGCTTTAGCTTATTCTAGCTTATTAGTTTCTTAAATTTTAGTACAAAAGCTAAAAAGTATCAAGTCATATCTGTCACTCTTAAGAGCTTATTTTCTAGCTTAATATTCAGTTTCACAAAAAGTTGTTTTTATAAAAGTTGTTCATATTAAGTTGTTTTACAAGTTTGTTTAAAAAGTTTTGCAAAATAAAAAAAAGGGGGAATTAGGGAAGTCTTGGGTGAGCAAGGCTCGAACCCAAGATCTCTACCCAACTCAACCCTTTTATACCACACACCAACACCAACTGCGCCCTTGGGACTTTTACGTCCAAAGGTGCAAACACAATTTACTTAAACACTTTTTAAGCTGTTTTCATAAATAGCACTTCGAGTGCTTATTTTAGTTTTTCTGGTTTATTCAAATAAGCTATTTCTTAGTTTTTATTTTTCCTGCATTTTTCACATCATTAGCTACTTTTAGGATTTTTCTTAGATTTTTAGTTTAAAGTTTAGTAATTTTCGTGCATTTATTTATATTAAAAACTTTTAAAAAATCATAAAAAAATAAATCGTAATCAAAAAAATAAATTTCTTTTTCTAAAATGTTTCTTTTAGTATTTAGAAGGTTTAGGAATAAAATTTACGTTCGTAGGGCTTAATTTTGATATACTTGCTTATTTGTCGTGTTTTCTTTAATTTCCGTTAACATTTTTGAGTTTAATTGCTTAGTCGTTTACTTTCTTTGCATGCTTTGCGTGTTTTTATGCGTAGAATTAAGAAAACAAATCAAATCTTTGAATTATTCATTTGCGCGATCACAAACTAAACCGATTGTCTATTCACACTTCGTCGAGGGAAAACGACCCGGGAGATTTTAGGGATTGCTTTGGTCAAAAGCAATCTTCTTAAATCTTTTGGAATACGTATACTACTATACTATAATTGTATTTGCCTCTTAATTACACATACTTGTTTGTGTGTGTAGTTTGGACCAAATCAATAACTCCCTCTTAGATCTCAGTTTATGCATTCAAAGAATATTTCAAGAAAATACAGATCATGAATCTGATGAAATGAAAAGACATATGATTGATTAAATATCTTTTTTTATATTTGTAGTTTTAATTTTTATTTGTTTTTATATGTTTGAAAAATTTTAAGGAAATCTTTTTAGGTTTTTAATTTTTCAATGTTGTATTTTGTTTTTGAACATTTATTTACATGTTTTGATGTATGATCTTGATATTCAAGAAGATAGTTTTTCCATACGATCCAACTCTATTGGAGTCATACATCGCATACCAATTCGATGAACTAACTACTCAAATATTTCCTTGGTAAAAGCTTTGGTAAATAGATCAGCTAATTGGTATTCCGTCTCAACAAAATACAATTCAAGAGTACCTCGCTCAACGTGTTCCTTGATGAAATGGTAACGGATGTTGATATGTTTTGTACGCGAGCGTTGAACCGAATTGCATGAGATAGAAATAGCGCTCTTTGAATCGCAATACGTCGGAATTTTTTTGAATCGATATCCGTAATCCAAAAATTTTGTTCTCATCCAAATGACTTGAGCACGACAAGCGGCTAAAGATACGTATTCAGCTTCTGCGATCGACATCATTGTACAATCTTGCTCCTTTAAACTCCAACTCACCAAATTTCTCCCAGAAATTGTATGCCTCCCGATGTGCTTTTGCAGTCATCATGGCACCCTGCATGGTTTGCATCTGAATATGCAATTAGTTCGAAGCTGAAATCCTTCGAACACCACAGACCCATGTTATAAGTTTGTTTTCGGTATCGAAATATCCGCTTAACCTCTTTGAGGTGTTTGACCGTAGGTCATGCTTGATAACGTGCACATACAAAAGTGGCAAATGCAATGTTGGGTCTACTAGCTGTAAGATACATGAGCCTTCCGATCATACTTTGATATTTCGTTTGATCAGTTGGAGTGCCATATAAATCAACATCTAGTTTGGTGTGCTTATAGAATCGCAACCATCCATTTAATGTTTCTTTAAAAGCTCTAAGGTATATTGTGACTAACTTATGAAGATTCCACGGGGTGATCGATGAACCTGGAGTCCAAGAAAGAACTTTATTTCACCCATCATTGACATCTCAAAGTTGTTTTCATAAGATTTGCAAATTATTTTGAAAAATCTGGGTTAGTTGATCCCAAAATGATGTCATCGACATATACTTGTACAAGTAATATGTTATCCCCATAGCTTCTTATGAATAAGGTCAGGTTAACAATACCTTTTGTGAAGTGATTTTCAATGATAAAAGAGGATAACTTATCATACCATGCTCGTGGAGCTTGTTTTATACCGTACAAAGCTTTATTGAGTTTGTAAACATGATCTGGAAAGTTTGGGTCAACAAATCCATCTGGTTGGCTGATGTAAACTTCTTTTTTCAGTGGTCCATTCAGAATTGCAGTTTTGACATCCATTTGAAAGATTGTGAAGTTTTTTATGAGCAGCGTATGCAATGAACATCCGTACTGCCTCAAGTTTAGCCACCGGAGCAAATGATTCTTCAAAGTTTATGCCTTCTTCTTGGCGGTAACCTTTAGCAACAAGATGAGATTTGTTTCTTATCACAGTGTTCTCCGTATCAGTTTTATTCTTCCATAGTCACTTAACCCTGATAATGTTTCTATCAGCGGGTCTTGGAACTAATTCCCACACGTTTAGCCTCTCAAACTGATGGAGCTCGTCTTGAATTGACTCAATCCAACTATGAACTAACACTGCTTCTTTGATGTTTTTAGGCTCGGTAGTACTCACAGTTAATGCATACATACACACTTCAACATTTATGTTGAGTCTAATTCTTGTCATAATTGGCTTTGAGGTGTCACCAATCACTTGTTCTAACAGATGATCTTTTGTCTAAGTATGCGTTGAGGGGTGTTCTTGGTTGAATTTGTGCATATTTAATAGATCATGATTTGTGGAAGATGATTAAGCTTCTTCAAACACATGAGGATTAAATGGTGTAATAAAAGTGTTTCCATCAAGATCTGTAGAATCTTCTTGAATGAATTCATCAGCAACATCATTCAAGATTGGAGAGGTTTGTTCTTCAGAAGAGTATACTAAGGGAGGAGCTTCATTGTTTTCAACGATGATTGATGACGACAAATATGTGTCTTCATTATTAAGAGTTGTTAGTGTAGCGGAATTAGTGGACACTTCAGGGGATCTCTTCTCAAAGTATTCATCGTATATTGGACTGAACAAATCATCCAAATATGCTTTCGTTGGTGTTTGATTTGATTATGTTGATGATACTTCAACATTAAAGCTGTTAGTCTTGGGTTCTAAACAACTGTGTTCAGAAGCCATTACCGTGTGTTCATCAAACTTAACATGGATGGTTTCCATAATCTTTCATGTTCTGCGGTTGTAGATCCGAAACCCTCTTAACGATTCAGAATAACCAATAAAGATACAAATGTTCGCTTTTGGTTTCATTCTCCCTAGATCTTCACAATCATCAGTTGGATAGCATAACGATCCAAACACATGAAAGTATTAAACATTATGTTTTATGTCTCTAAAAAGCTCATACGGAGTCTTGTTGTAACGTGTATGAACCAAAGAACGATTTTGCGTAAAGCAAGCAGTGGATATAGCTTCAGCCCAAAGAAATTCTAGTGCTTTTGAAAAGATGAGCATTGTTCGGGTAACCTCTACAAGAGTACAATTTTGTTGTTCAACAACACCGTTTTGTTGAGGCGTTCTTGCAATTGAGAATTGTTGCATAATGCCTAACTTTTCATAATGAGACTTTAGTGTTGCATTTTTGAATTCTGTTCCATTGTCAGATTTAATCTTTTGAATTTGCGCTTTGAAACTCAATTGAACTTGAGCAATGAACTTCATGATCATTTCTGGAGCCTCATCCTTTGTACGAAGAAAGTACACCTATGTGTAACGGGAGTACTCATCGACAATAACCAGAATATACTTCTTTTCATTATTACTCTCTACCCTCATTGGTCCACACAAATCCATGTGTATCAATTCTAACTTGGAATGAGTACTATGAACTAATTTAGGTTCAAGACTAGCTTTCTTGCTCTTTCCCTGCTCACATGTGGAACACAAATGATCTTTGTCGTATTTAAACTTTGGAAGTCCATCAACCAAGTATTGTTTGGTGAGATGATTAATAGTACCGAAATTCAGGTGCGAAAGTCTTCGGTGCCATAACCATGATTTCGTTGATGTAGTTGTGGAAATTAAGCACCCGGGAGAAGAAGTTGCCATATCTGAAATGAAGATTGTATACAAGTTTGAATCACGAGCACCCGTCAATAGATCTTCTCCTTCCAGATTACGAACGTAGCATGTTTTGGAACGAAATGCAACTTCTAAATCACCGTCGCAGAATTGACCAACTGAGAAGAGGTTGTGTCCAAGGCCTTATGGTGACGTTTCCATATACATAATCTCCGTTGCATGTGATTGCTGTAAAGTGGTCATTCCCGAAGCGGACTGTTCCCATGATTTTTTGTACGAAATTTCTCAATAGTTTAAGATTGCCAGACATGTACTTCGAGCATCCACTATCAACAATCCACAATACGATCTGTATCACTTGCATTCCATGAAGAAAACACATATGGAAGAGTGGACGATTTGGCTACCCATTATCTAACAGGAACCGGTATGTTATAGTAAGACTAAGACACGTCATTATCTATACTCTTTACAACACTCAAACACGTTCTAGCAGTTTTACTCTTAGGTGACCAACCAAAGCTTGGTTGTCTTTCAAACCACTTTTCCCACTTCCTACTAGTTTTTGCTTTTGTTCGCATGTAATTGTTAAGTGTTTTATCTTGCTTAAATAGTGAAGTTGATCGTGATGCACTAGCGATCTTATTTTTCGCGCTTAAGGGGGTAACTACAGTAGACCTAGTTTTCGCTACTACGGGGGTAGTATCTACAAACTTAGTTTTTACAGTTCTAGGAGTAGTGAATAAGGCTATTCTAACATTAGATTTCACAGACAACTTATATTTAGCAAGACACTTATCATGACACGAGGTAAGCACATTTTCTTACAAGAAACACACAATACATCATCTTTGCTTTAAGAGCATTTTTAACATCAACATTTGCTACATAATCTTTTAGTTTTAACAACATTTATCCGAGATGTAACATTTGTCTATTTATTTGTGCTAGCAGAAAATTCTACAACTTTTGATTGGTTCTTAGTGTTTAATAAGACAATATTCTTTGACGACGAGCTTCTACTCGCTGGTCTTCTAACACTATTGACACATTTCTGTCTTGTGGAAGTTAAAACACTTTTACTAGCTTGTGTGTGCACTTATTATTTATCATTGGTTTCAATCTTGTACTTTCCCGGTGCTATGATATTGGTGTTTTTAACAACATGTTTCTTTTTTTAGGTGAAGTCTGTGAAGTAACTGGTTTTGTCAAAACATGTTTCTCTTTAGTTTTCGGAATAAACTTTTTCTTTTAAACAACATGTTTATTAATCGGTGTGACATAAAGAAGTTTGTTAGAAACTAAAGGTTTATCAAACTTAGTATTCACATACTTACCAATTTCAGCATTTTTTAACTTAGCTTTTAGTTCTGAGATGGTAATCAAAAGATCTTGATTCTGTGCTCTTACATATCCATATGCATACGTCTCTTGATTAACACTCTCAATCAATTCATTTATCTCTTTTTGAGTCTAAGACCGTGTCTTTTTGATGGAATCAAGAAGCTTTTGGTGTTCCAATTTAACGTTTTCGCGTTCCTTAATCAAAGATTGTACGTGAAATTCTAAAGACGCGTTCTCATTCTCCAACTTTTCCATTTTTAATATCCAAGAGGTTTCACAAAGATTTTTCAAAGATTGTTCATAGTGCATTTTTTCTTTTTGATGTTGGAGTTGTAATTCAAAATTAATGCTTTGCGCCTGACATCTTTGAAAATCGTTCTCAAAAATCTTTATTCATTTACAAAATTCTCTTGGATATTTATGGATTCCCTCTTAACTTTCTCCATCTCATCATTCAAATTAACATTCTTTGAATCAGAACACATCTTTCAATATTATGAGTGAGTGTTTCTTCTAAGAATTGATCTTTTAAAATCTCATTTTATTTCAGTGTTTCATCAAGTTCACTTTCTATTGAATAAAAAACATTCATCATTAGTCGTACATCTTCTAAAAACTCCTTTCGAATGACTTTGAAAATCGCATGCAAGTAATCAAGAATTGGTTTCACCTCATCATAACAAAATCTGCTTAAAACTGTATCCTCGTGATTTGTAAATGTTGTTCTTTTTAAGTAGTTTTAGCTTTCAATAACATATGTAACCTATTAATTGCACGTTCTATATTTTGAAAACATTTAATCTTTTTACTTGATTTTGGCCTTTTTAGAGGAGGTGAACTTGATTTACTTGCATTTGTAAGAGTTACAGTAGATTTAGAAGCTTTTGAAAAATATTTTTGTTCAAGAGATAGCTCTACTTGTGGAATAAAGGTTTCATAAAGATCGTTTAATTTTCCATAATTAATTGGAAGAAAATTTTGTTTTTTCTTAATGGCAATCATATCCTTCAATTTTTCTTTCATTTTTAATTGACTCTTGGTTGCATCCTTAATTGTCTCCTTAGTGTCACGAACATTAGCACACACATTTGAACTATGAAGATATGAAGCATCATACAACTTAGGATTCTCCTAAATTGCCTGCTTAAGAGTATAAGGATTTTCGTACCCCAAACCATGTTTTAATTATGAATCAGAAAAAGACAATGGTTTTGTTGCAAGCATGAACATAGCTTGTACGGAATTACTCATTTTGACAACCACATCTTCATTATTATTTACTTTTGCTTCTAAATTTAGAATAGCATCGAGATACTGATCTTCTTGTTTATTAAACTTTTGTTTTAAAGAAGTACATTCATTTTTTATTTGCAAAGACTATTTTCGTTCATTTGAAACACTTGTTTGTAAATCATGTCTATTTCTTGTTCTAAAGCCCTTATTTTATCCCTATCTTGATTAAATTAAACTTGAAATTGAATTTCTAGCTTTTTTCCCTTTTATCAGCCTCGGTGTATTCATTATGAAAATTGGTTTTATTTCCATTTGTGTTTTCAAAAACCCGAACATTTTCCTTATACTGCTCAAGTTGTTTGGTTAACTCAACATTTTGTTGTTTAACCTTTTTAGCAAGTAACAGTTGTTTCTCAGCCTCTTTATAAGCATTCCTAGCTAATAGTTCCATGGCATTATCTTGTTGTTCATGAGTTTTTTATCTTGTTTAACTTTTCCATCATTAAACTCTACATTTGGATCATCAAATATAATATCGTTGGTATGTACTTAAATACACATACCTTTTACCTAATAAAATGAGCTAAAAAGACCAATAATGAACGAAAATGACATAAAAATGCATTGTATATGTGTATTTTATGATTTGTGTTTTGCAGGTACGAATATTAAATAAAAGGACAAAAACGAAGCAAAAATGACAAAACCGAGCACGGGAATGGAAAGAGCGCGGAAAATCAAGGTCAAAGGCGTAGACATCCTTAATGGGCCAACCAGTACCCATTTTAATGGGCCGGGTCAGCTCATTAACTTTGTAACTATACTAAGCATAAGCTTAACCCATTTATAAATCCTAAATCCATTCCATAAAATCCAAGCCCAAACCATTAACAAGTCAAAGCCTAACACCCTTTTATAACCTTGACCCGGTCAAACTTATAAAACAAAACGGGTCAAATAAAATTACTGTTCATCCTTCTCTTTTCCCTCCCTCACTTTTACCCTGTAACAATCAAGCTCAGGTTAAATCCTTTCACCCCTACACACTCGAATGCTTCTAGAAGGCTCAGCTAACAAGCTCTGACACCATCGAATGACACGCTGGCAATCCCTAGTTCTCTTATTGGTTGAAGATGCGTGGCACTTAATCCAAAGGCTATGATGAAAGGACTTTTGAGGCGGTTTGGATTGGATGGACAAGATTGAAGATTGGGGAGCATCCTAGGGTTCTGGCTCCTTCCCCTCTCAGCTATAAATAGAGGAGGCCTCAACACACAAGGAATTGTCTAGTTTTTAGCTTATTTATAGTTTTAGTAGCTTATTGTATTTTCTTTTCAAGCTTTGTAACTCTTTCTTATTAATAAAATTGCAGTTTTACTTTTAAATCTTGAATTTTGAAATCTGTCTTACTTATTTTGCAAATCTAGCTTATAATGTTTTGTGATATGACTTAATAAGCTTCAATAAGCTCTTAGTTAACTAATAAGCTATCTTTCATTCAGTTAAGCCCTCAAAAGCTTAAATGAATTCGTAATTCACCTCAAAATCTCCCCTAAATTACCCCAGCTTAATTTTTGGATAATAAGCCAAACCTGGATGGGCTTATATGACCATACCAGCTTGTTCTAAACAAGCTGGAGCTTGTTGATAAGCTCTAAATGAGAATTTATTAGCCTTGTTTTGAGCAAAGGCTTATGTAAGTTCCAAAATCCCTTTTAAAGCTTATTTTTTGTCACTGCTTATTCTATGTTTATTGCTTGCTAATTAATGTTCAATTGTGCCGATTCTGTCTTTATTTAGCTTATTTGTTCCAGCTTTAAGAGTTTTATAATTTGTTTAGAGTTTTAGTTAAGTTTTCATAAAAATTATTCAAAAAGCCAAAAATATGTCTATTGTTCTAGTTTATTGATAAGTGCATATTTGTGGTTAAACTTTTCTTATTTGGACTTAATATCATAAGATCTTAATCTGTTTTAGCTTTTTACAACTTAGATAAAACTGTTTTAAGCTTAAAAATGGTTTTCAAACTTATTAAGGGGTGTTTGGCACAAGTAGTACTAACCTAGGTTAGTACTGTTTGATTGCCTTGTGACCTTTAAGCTAAGTTTGATAAGCTCAAATTAAGCTTATAAGTCAGCTTTTATAAGTTTTCAAAAGTTAAATTCACTTTTTAAGGTTTTATATATCTAAGCACAAGTCTGTGTGATCAAATGCTTGTTCAAACTGCTTATATTTAGATTTTGCTTATAAGTTGTTTTTGGGGCTTAGATTTAGATCTGATATGGTTCATTATGCACTAAAAGGAAAGAGTTTTAAGCCTGCATTTGTCATTTAAGGTTTAGACATAATATGTCTTTTTTTCTAAATTTCTAGTTAAGCCAGTTTTAGATTTTAATTTTAAGTTATATTAAGGTTGTTTTAGGTTCTGAATTTGCTTGCACAAGCTTATTGGGATACCTTCTTAATATGTTTAAGCTTATTGGGATACCTTCTAAAAACCAAAAACATAGTGTAACTGTCATTTTCATTAACCATTTATCTAGCTTATATTAGTTCTGAAATGCTATTTCCCAACTTATTTGAATTCCTTGTAGTCCAATCTTAATCTGTTTTTAGCTTTTAGAGACTTAGTCAAAGCTTAAGTAGCTTATAACCTAGTTTTAAATCTGCCATTTAGCCTTAACTATGCACTTTTCCTTTTAACTGCTTATTTGCTTTTTGTCCCTTTTAGCTTTTTGATATTGCTTAGTTCTGGTTCTTATAAGCTTATTGAAGTCTATACTCAATCTGTTTCAAACTTTTAGTTAGTCAAGCTTGTTTTTAAGTCTTATTTTTTTAAGCTGCAAAGTAGTCATAAAATCCAAAAAGCCAAAAATATATAAATTGCATTGTCAATTTCAATTTCCTTTTTCAACTAATTTATTTAATAATTTTGCTTAAAATCAGCTTTTATGTTTTCTTTGAGTCCTAGTCTAAATCTGTTTTCATTTATAGCTTATCTCTTTTGCTTATTAAGTTCTTAGGTTAGCTTAAAAAGTAGTAAATTAGTCCTTTTGAGTCTTTCTTAAAGTTTTCTGTCTTTTTAGCTTTTTAGAGTATTTCAGCTTATTTTCTTTGCTTATTTTCGTTCCTTTATGCTTATTAGGTCTAGGGTCAAATCTGTTTTTAGATTATTTGCTTTTCTTTTAGCTTTTAGAGTCCTTAAGTCCTATTAGTTTAGCTTGTTATTTCAAAACCTTAATAAGCATATCTGTCATTTGTTTTTTTTAGCTTTTTCTAGCTTATTTTTAAGTTTTGTCAAAAAGTATCTTTATTAAAGCTTCTTGTTGTTTCTTATTTTGTAGCTTTTTCAAAAAGAAATCAAAAATAAAATGTTTTTTCAAAAAGGTAAGATTCGGGACTGGAACCTACAACCTCCCCTTCACACACAATGCCTTTACCATTTGCCCTAGGGTCTTTTTCATTTATATGCATGCATCATTTAATTATAATAGTCTGTTTAGCCTCAATTTTAAGTTCTAGCTTAATTGCTTATTTGATTTTTCCTGGCTTATTTATTAGCCCTTTTTAGTAGTTTTATTTTTTAAACATTAGATTAGTTGTTAAATACTTCTTTCACAGTGTATATTTTTGGATTTTTTTTTTATAAAATACTTTAGCATTTTTAGTATTATTTTTAAATTAAATCTGTTTTTAATTCATAAAAAATAAAATCAAAATCAAAAAAATACAATTCTTTTTTCTAAATTTATTTTTAATCATTTAGGACTTTTAAAAATTAGATTTGCATTTTTTGGGGTAAAATTTGATTATTTAGGTTTTTAAGTCGCGTTTTAGAATTCTCGTTATCGTTTTATTGCTTTAATTGTTAGTTTAGCTTATCTTTAGTTGCTTTTGCGTTAAGTAGAATTAAAACCAAAATTCAAAATATTTGATATTCGAGCATCAAAAAAATGCCTTTGTCGATTTCAAATTCAACTCTTGTCGGGATACGACATCCGAGAGATAAAATATTGTTAGTCTTCAAGCAATTTTTATATCAAACGGGATACTCTTTATACTATAATTAATTTGAGATATTTATGATATATATTTTATTATATATATAATATTTGGATCGAATCAAATTTTTGGCGCCGTTGCCGGGGAGAGGTGTACGATTTTCGCGAAGTATTTAAAGTTAGTGCCTTGAAGATCCTTCCCCGTGAAGTTATTGTTTATAATTTTCTATTTTCTTTTATAAAAACCATAAAAATACAAAAATATTTGTTTTCCATTTATTTTATAAAATACCAAAAAAAAAATGAAAAAACTCAAAAATAACCGTTGTGTCACTTGTGAAAACGGATACCCTTTAGATTTACAAACTATAAGAGAGGTTTAAGGAGGGTCGATCCAACGAACTTCGACCCGAAAGGAGAAGGTTTTTAAAAACGCTTCGCGCTTACCCGCTCCTCCGCTTCTTTGTGCGTTTTTTTAGAGAGCTACCATACACTTGTTCGATTATCGGTTACAAAAATATTTTTTGTTTTATTTTATTTTATTTTTAGTGCATGAGCACTCGCTCTACGTCTTCTAATCTATTTTCTCCGCAAAGAGACCCCTAGAGTCTTATTCGACGAAGGAATTTAGGTGAACCGTCATCTCTTTTCGAATTCGAAGAAGTTATGAGCATTCCTCATAATAACATGGGACCGCCTCCTGCGGGGCCCCCTCCTTCACCAAATAATGGTCCACCTCTGGTGGTGAGACCTAATGGGCCAGCTCCCCGATCGATGGAGGAGTTGTGCCAATCGTCTATAGATGAACGGGGCAGACCAATTGCCCCGATTCCAATTCAAGCAATGGATTTTGGACTTCGTCATCACATGATACAACAAGTTCAAAATACTTGTCAATTTCACAGATTACCGGGCGACGATGCCAATAGACATATTGATAAATTTTTGGAAATTACTCAACATATGAATCAAAATAGGGTCTCCGATAACGCCCTTCGTTTATCTCTTTTCCCATATTCCTTGACGCATCATGCTATCGCATGGTATGATCGCCTTCCAAGGAATTCCATCCACTCTTTCGATGATATGATGAGGAAATTTCTCTCAAAACATTTTCCTCCTTCCATAGTGACTAAATTAAGGAACGAGATCACGAAATTTGAACAAAAACCGCACGAATCATTATTCGAGGCATGGGAGCGTTATAAATTATCCATTGATCGGTGTCCTAACCATAAAATGCTTTTAGTTACACAAATTGATACGTTTTATAATGGTTTGACATTAAGTCATCGGGACACCATCAATGCTGCAGCGGGAGGAACTTTTATGCAAAAGTGTTATCCCATTAATTTAATCCATTACACAACAATAATCTTTACCAATATGCTAGAAAATAATAAGAAAACTTAGAGAGAGAAAGTAGAGAGAGAAACAAGAGAGGAATATTAGATTAGAGAAAAGTGGTGAGTTACAAAAGATAGAAATGTAACCAACACCCTTCACCAAGTGTGGTGAAGGGATATTTATACCCATGCCTTGCTAGGTGGCTTATGGGCTTGTAACTTGGGTCGGGCTTGGCATAACTTGGGCTTTGAGCCCGAAACACGGACAATATTAGATTACAATCCAAGCCCGTTGAACCCGACTAGCCTATTACAATACAAGACCTAGTTTGACTTTCTAAGACCGATAACATTCTTGTTTGACTTAATATAATTAAGGCTAACAATCTCCCCCAATGTTGAGGTCTCTTTCTTCAAACTCCTCTGTACCACCGATGACATTGAAGATATGACGTTTGACGTTTATGCTTTGCCTTGTTATGGTCTTGTCTTGTTTGTAATGGCTTTGTTCATCCATGCTTTGTGATCTTGATTTTGAGCCTTTATCTTTTGACTTTGAATTCTTGAGATCGTTATCTTGCATCATCTCCTTGACTTGAATCATCTTGATTTGACTTCCTTGATCAACTTGTGCTCTTGACCAACATGCTCATACTTGTTACATTCTTGTTTGACATATGATTATAAGTCTAACAATCTCCCCAATTGATGATTCTTTATTTGACTTTGAGGCTCTTTGATGGTGGGGAAGATTAGAATCAACTATCTTGACGTTGAATGATTGACTTTGAAAGCTTGAGTATGAGCATGTGGTTTATGAATCCGACTTCGCTGGAATGAGGCTGCAACACTGTCGTCTAAAAATAAGAAAATGTTAGAGAGAGAAAGTAAAAAGTGGAAACAAGAAACTAAGAGAGGAATATTATATTAGAGAGAAGTGGTGAGTTACAAGTGATGGAAATGCAACCAACACCCTTCATCAAGAGAGGTAAAGGGATATTTATACCCATGCCTTGCTATTATTGGCACTTGGGTTTCTTAAACGGGGCCGTGGGCTTGGTTTAACTTGGGCTTCTTTGAGCCGAAACATGGCAAATATTAGTATTACAAGTCCAAGCCCAGTTTTTTAAACACGACTAGCCTATTACAATAAAAGACCTAGTTTGACTTTCTAAGACCGATAACATTCTTGTTTGACTTAATATAATTAAGGCTAACATCTCCCCAATGTTGAGTCGTCGCTTTCTTTCAAACTCCTTTGTCCCTCAAGATGACATTGAAGATATGACGTTTTGAAGTTTATGCTTTGCCTTTGTTATGGTCTTGTCTTTTTTTGTAAATGGCTTTGTTCAATCCATGCTTTGTGATCTTGATTTTGAGCCTTTATCTTTGACTTTGAATTCTTGAGATCGTTATCTTGCATCATCTCCTTGACTTGAATCATCTTGATTTGACTTCCTTGATCAACTTGTGCTCTTGACCAATAGCTCTTACTTGTTCCATTCTTGTTTAGTTTGACTTTGAGGATCTTTGATGGTGGGTTAGGGAGATTAGAATCAAACTATCTTTACGTTGAATGATGATTACTTTGAAAGCTTGAGTATGGCTGTGGTTCTATGAATCCGACTTCGTTGGAATGGGGCTGCAACACCGTCTCGTTTATCCTGAAATATAAAATAGTTAGCAATAAAAGATGAATTTGGCTTTGTCATTCATCTTTAGTTCGGTTGCATTAACCTCCGGTTTCCCGTTTTATAGTATAAATACTATACCTGTGATCAGGTAGATTCAAAGAATCTCCTTGACAGGGTTTCCAGCTCAAAGCGTAGGATCTTCTAACACAGATGTATTAGATTCACCATGCTTGCTAGTTCTCATTACTGGAACGTCTCAAAGCAGACAACACGGTAAGAGTGAATCAGATAGTTACTATCTTTCTGATTAAGTCGTCAATTCATTTACTGGACCAAAATTGATATCCAGTTATCACAAGTAGTTTGATTCATAAAGAATTTGCAAGTCCACCTACCAAGAGCGTTTGATGTTGGCTCAAGCAGGATTTTATCTTCACTGTGAATACTAAGTATCCCTCTTAGTTTGTTTCTGGCAGATCTAAAGGTTAATGCGCTTAGGACTCTTTGTTTATCTTTTGTGAGAACTTTATGGTGCTTCAACAAGTGTATTATTGACTTTGTTGTCCTAATGAGGATTTTATCATTGATTCTTTCTTGGCTTAGATCATTTGTGCACTTTTGATTTTAGTAATCGGAGGCTGGAGCAGACTGCCATCTATTTAATATCAACAATCTCGGAGTGAGATGTCAATAGATAACGTGTGTATCTCCGTGACAAATGAGACAAGTTTCTTTTGAGAGCTGGGAAGGAGTTTTTGTGCATAGCATCACTGGGTCCATGACGGCTTTCTTCAATACTAACAATCATCTTGTGATTTTGATAGCTTATGTATTGACCCGGTTTCTGCCTAAGGTGTGTGAAAGGAGGGCTTCTTTCTTTTCACCCTTTATCCATACATTTCTTTTTAATTCTTCAACCCCTTCAATGCTTACCAAGACGTCATTACTAACACCTTGTTGTGATTGTTCCAGTGTTAGCTCAATCTTAGTCGGTATTTTTTCCCTTATACTCATTCTTCTCCATTCATACCTAAGGACTCCTATTTCAAACTATGGAGTGTCCTTTGGTAGATCCCTCCGGTTCTGGTTGGATCGTTGGACTTATACCTAATCTAACCACCTTATGACTTTAGAATCGTCGTGAAATTAATAGGTTGTTGGGTATAGAGATCGAACCATAAAACCATTTTCTGACATTGTTATTTTCAAATACTCCCCCTACACATGTGCTCCGAGATTTGAAATTGTTTAGCACATGAAAGAAAGAGTTGCACTTAGAGTCTTAAAGATCACATTCTTCTATATCATATTTTAATTACAATTCTCCCCTTATATTAAATAATAAAACAATTAGTATTTGAAATACCAATTGATTAAAATTTGACATGAAAAATTCCATGGGGAGAAAAATTATACTACGATATTGCATGAATTCAATTTCCGGATTGCTCCCCTTCAACAGTATATGTGGGATACCAATATTTATTAAAACTTGACATTGGAATGAAAAATTGATATGACACCACAAAATGTTGAAGACGGAGTGAGATGCCTTAGTGAACAATGTATATTATTAATTGACATTAAGTTTTCACATTTTAATTTCACAGAATGTGTTTGGATTAGGGGTGAGCAGAAACCGCACCGCAAACCGCAAAACCGCAAAATCCGCAAAAACCCGCACCACAAAAACCGCACCATGACAAAAACCGGCGGATCGGTTTTAGGAAAAAATAAAACCGCAAAATGCGGTGCGGTTGCGGTTTTATCCGTAAAACCGAACCGCAAAATCCGCACCGCACCGTACATTAATTTTATAAAACCGAAAAAACCAACATTGTAAACAAAAAACCACAAAAAAACTCACATTAATTATATAAATTATAAGTGATGGTGCGGTGCGGTTAATACCCGCACAACCCGCAATAAAACCCTCAAAACCGAAACCGCAAAAACTGCGCGGTTGTGGATTCTCACTTTTTAAAAACCGCAATTGCGGATGCGGTGTGGTTTTTGCCAAAAACCGCACCGATCCGCACCATGCTCACCCCTAGTTTGGATACATAAAATTGACATTTATGAGATGTACCCAACACATTAAAAGGCTTTGTTTTAAAAAGCTCCCCCTCAGAAATTGATTCACATAAAATGACATGCTACATACTATAATTCTTTGAAAATTATTCGAGGAAGGGAGTGTTGAACACACAATTTTAACAAATACTACTTTTTATGGAAAAAATACCACAAATTTTATTGTAGACAATTTTGACATTGAAAGTTCTTTTTTGAAAAATTGTGTTCAACGATTTTAAAAACACATGATAGAAGACTTCTCTTCTATTTTAGAGTAAGCGCACTGAAGCGTACACTTCCCTATTACATTCGGGACCGAGTTATGCACTGAAATGTACATAAGTCATTGAGAAAAATTTAGAAATGATGATTGGATGATTTTACACTATGTATATATAATATATAATAAAATATAAAATATATATAAGTCTAAAAATCAACAAGATCAATTACTATACCTGTGATTCAGGATAGATTCAAAGAATATCCTTGACAGGGGTTTCCAGCTCAAAGCGTAAGGATCTTCCTAACACAATGTATTAGATTCACCATGCTTTGCTAAGTTCTCATTACCGAACGTCTCAAAGCAATACAACACGGTAAGATTGAATCAGAATAGTTACTACTTTCTGATTAAGACGTAAATTTCATTTACTGGACCCAAATGATATCCAGGGATAATCCCCAAAAAAAAACAAAAGATTGATTCATTATAGAATCTTGCAAGTCCCATACCAAGAAGCGTGTTTATGTTGGCTCAAGCAGGATTTCTATCTTACACTGTGAATACCTGTGTAAGTATCACTTAAGAATGTTTCGTGGCAAGATCTCAAGGATAATGCATATGACTCTTTGTTACAGCTTGTGAAACATTTATGGTGTTCAACAAGTGTAATTGACATTGAGTCCTAATGAGATTTATATTATTTGATCTCTCTTGGCTCTAGACTCGATTTGTGCACTTTGATTTTAGTAATCAGAGGCTGGAGCTGACTGTCATCTATTCAATATCAACAATCTTGGAGTAAGAGATTTAATAGATAACATGTGTATCTCCGTGATAAATGAGACAAGTATTCTTTTGAGAGCTGGAGGAAGGGTGTGCATTGCATCACTGGGTCCATGATGACTTTCTTCAATATCAACAATCATCATTGTGATTTTGATAGATTATGTATTGACCCGGTTTTTGCCTAAGGTGTAAGGAGGGCTTCTTTCTTTTCACCCTTTATCCATACATTTCTTTTTCATTCTTCAACCCCTTCAATGCTTACCAAGACGTCATTACTAACACCTTGTTGTGATTGTTCTAGTGTTAGCTCAAACTTATGTCGGTATTTTTCCCTTAAACTCATTCTACTCCATTCATAACCTAAGGACTCCAATTTCAACTATGGAAGTGTCCTTTTGTAGAACCCTTCCGGTTCAGTTGGATCTGTTGGACGTATACCTAATCTAACACCTATGACTTGTAGAAGTCGTCCGAGAAATTAATAGTTGTTGGGTATAGAGAACGAACCATAAAAACCATTTTCTGACATTGATTATTTATCAAATACAACCCCCCTACACATTGCTCCGAGATTTGAAATTGTTAGCAACATGAAGAAAGAGTTGCACTTAGTGGAGTCTTAAAGATTCACATTCTTCTATATCATACTTTTAATTACAATTCTCCCCTATTATAAATTAATAAAACAATTAGTATTTGAAATACAATTGATTAAAATTTTGACATGAAAAACATTCCATGGGAGAAAAATTTATACTATGATATGCTTGAATTCAATTCCGATAGCTCCCCATCACAGTATAATGTGGATACCAATATTTATTAAAACCTTTGACATTGGAATGAAAATAGATATACACCAACAAAATTTGAAGACATGAGGTGAGATGCCTTAGTGAACAATGTATATTATTAATTGACATTAAGTTTTCACATTTTAATTTCACAGAATGTGTTTGGATTAGGGGTGAGCAGAAACCGCACCGCAAACCGCAAAACCGCAAAATCCGCAAAAACCCGCACCACAAAAACCGCACCATGACAAAAACCGGCGGATCGGTTTTAGGAAAAAATAAAACCAGCAAATAGCGGACTGCGGTTGCGGTTTTATATATCCGAAACCGAACCGCAAAACCCGCACCGCAACCGTACATTAAGTTTTATAAAACCCCGAAAAACAAACGACACATTGATTATTTTAATGTGTGTTATAAGGCCTTCTAATGCATATTATCAAAAAATATTCTAGGTATTGTGTGTTGTTACCCTTAAATATAATGCATTGTTATAACCGATAAAAACCAACATTGTAAACTAGAAAACCGCAAAAAAAAAATCTCAACATTAATTATATAAATTATAAGTGATGGTGCGGTGCGGTTAATACCCCCACACCCGCAAACCGCAAAAAATAAAACCCTCAAAACCGAAACCGCAAAAACCGCGCGGATGCGGATTCTCATTTTTTTTAAAACCGCAATTACGGATGCTGTTTGGTTTTTGTCAAAAACCGCACCGATCCGCCCCATGCTCACACCCTAAGTTAGGATACAAAAAATTGACCATTTAAGAATTGTATCCGACACATTAAAAGGCTTGGTTTTTTTTTAAAAAAGCTCCACCCTCAGAAAATGATTCACATAAAATGACATGCTACAATACATAAATCATTGAAAATTATTCGAGAGAAGAGATGTTGAACACAACAATTTTTAACAAATATAAACTTTTTATGGAAAAAAATACCACAAATTTATATTGTAGACAATTTTGACATTGAGTTCTTTTGAAAAATTGTGTTACTAAACAGATTTAAAAAACATGATAGATGATATGATCCTAGATCATTCCATGGAATAAGCACAAGATCAATGGCACAAAAGAATAAAACAATGAAGAACTTTTGATTGAAAAGAAAAACAAAAAAGTATTATGGAGTAGCTAACCTTAAAATGAAAGGAAAAATGGCTTTATATAGCCTTACAATGAGGCCTAAAGTGGCCGGCCCCTATGGGCTTTGAATGGGCCATTTCGGGCTTTTTCAATAAATGCCCAATTACATTAATTTACATTGTCTTTCGAGCTAGTAAACGTTGACCAATTTTCGTCTACTTTCGAGTGTCCGAAACTTCATTGTTAGACAGATTTTCGTATCTCTAACAATCTCCCCCTAAGTGAGGTCGCTCGAGAGGTCATTCATAGGTTGCTTGAATCAGCAGTGCTCTCTTTGAACTTATTTGAATATTGTGCGTTCGCTGCTGGTATCTTTAGCTCTTCGTCTTTGTTGCTTCACTTGATGTGCTTTAGTAATTCAATCTTTAACAGTTTGATGTTGATCTTCAAAACTTGTTTCTTGAATTACTTTGTGATCTTTTCTCCTGTGACTTTGCCATACGCTGAATTTTTTTTTTTGGTCTCACATGCTCATATCTGTTGGAATCTTTGAAAGCTTTGATGATGTATCTTCTTCCAATCATTATAACTTTTAGTATTTGAAGAAGACATTGATTTTCAGAGATTGTGCGGAAGCTTTGAATGTATGCTTTCTTGATTTCTTCAGATATTTGAGTAAGGATATGAGCACATATCTTGCATCGGTTACTTTGAGTCGTCATTCGCCATGATAGAACAATTTAGACACCAACAAAAACATTTTGTTATGTAAAATCCACTTAATGTGTTCTAGAAAATCATTTTGTGAACACAAGAAGGGTTTTATATTTTGAAGGGATCAAGTATAGACGATACTCAATCTGGTCGGTTACGTTAACCTCTGATTCCGTGAGGATCAATGATTACAGTACGAATACTGCACCTGTGATCAGATAGATTCATTCAAAGAACCTTCTTGACAGGTTTTCCGGCACGTGACAAGCTAGTTCCTCTAATACCTAAGTATCAGATTCCTAATGTTCACCGTTCTCTAGACCAGATGTCCGAAGACTAACACACTATAAGTATTTCTACTAATAGAATGGTAAAGAGTGAGTCAGTACAGTTACTATCTGCTGACTATACCGTACAATTCCTTTTTCAGCGTTTTACTTCTTAATACAATTAAGTACCGTAGAAGGCCTGTGGCAAAAATGATTTGAAAAACATTCGATGTGCTTATAAAATTTGTTTGGGGCACAAACGAAAGTTTAAATCAGAATGCTTCTGATGATGTTTTGAAATATATCCCGAAAGATATGAAGTGCCTTGGGAAATCCAAACTTGTACAAGTACATTTATGGAAATCCACTTCACTAGTGGGCGCAGTCCGAAGACCAGGCATGAGCATTCATACGAATACCCTGGTGGTACAACATCTCTTTCCTCAGCATTCCATAAGATCACTTTCACGAACATGAAACAAAAGATTCTTTGTCATTTATCAAGATACTTGTGTATAAACTCAAACTTTTTGGTACCTTGATTATTTTGATCATTTTAAACACTTCATGCTCCCCCCTAAACTTGTGCGTCGACTAATCGATAGATGTATTTAGCACATAGAGTGGATAGGAGCTTAGCATTTGTAGATCAATAGACATCATTACATTATCCGTTTTACATGTTTAAGTCACATTCTCTCCCTCGATAAAATTATGAAACTTGTGAAATGGTTTTTTTTGAATATAGAATGGCACTTTAAAATTTAATCAATCTCCCCATCAACGTATTATTTGAGGGAGAGGTGAAAATAGCTACAAATTCAAGTGAACAATGAAAACAAGACTTTAGATACCAGACAATGAATGATACTGCAATCTGTCTTGAACTTGGAAGCGGTTGGTTGTTTCAATCTTTCTCCAATAGAATCGCAACAGTTTTTCTTCTAGCTGTGTCCATTTGACTGCAAACACTGTTAGTGGTACTGATTCTCACACAAACTATGACCGTGTTCTATTTAAAAGAGCATATAGTTCACTAGTACTGAATTGGTCATCCCGTCATGTTTGATATAAAACAAGTTGTTTATTAGAGAAAGTGTTCGGGGCTTAGACAACTTCTTGTCTGTAAAGAAATAATGCACTGAAACGTACACTAAATCTCTGGGATAAGACCGGGTTACAGTCTGAAATAACTGCAAGCCATACTACACTAAGAAATTTTTTTTTTTTTTTTTTTTTTTTAAATATACATGATAATACAATGCTTTAGCATTCAAAAAATACCAGATAACCCCTTGGAACCAGCTCCTTTTCGTCTAGTATGTTTGCAATCGGTTGAACTAGAGATCATAGTTAACTTTGGAACTGAACGGAACACTCGGGGGTAAGTTCTAAAGGCTCAAACAAAAAAAAAAAAAAAAAAAAAAAAATAAAAAAAAAAAATAAAAAAATTGGGTTCCATTATCCTAGTTAAAGGACAGTTATCATACAACGCAAAATGTCGTCCAGTGGGTTTCCACTGAGGCTTAACACTACCAACAACCTTTCTTGGTCTCCAAGCTGTCTTAGTAGTGTTCACATTAGGTTTCCTGGTTGCTTTCCAACGTCTTAGTTATGATTCCCATTATGTTTGGCCTGGGGGGTTTTGGTATTCACAGACTTCAAAGAACGAATCACAAACTGATTATGATCAAAATTCAAGTTCCTATTGTGAATTGCTGCTCTCCTCGCGTTCTCACTTTTACTAGGCCAGATACGATGGTTCCGAGTGTCGCTCTTTGGCATAGGTTTGCTGAAGGTTTTCTGTGGAAGGTTTGCGTTTCTTGTAGGAGATTCACAGAAACTTTAGGATTATTGTTTTGGGTGCTCTGGTGGTTTCTGTGTGGGTCTAGTTGAAGTCCTGTGGGGTTCTTGAAAAGTAACTTGCTTTTTCTTAGGCAACGGGGATGGTTTCACCCAGTTGGCTCTTTTGGGTGGTGGAATATACTTAGAACTTTTGGTATACATCCCTGAAGCAAGTACTTTGGGTTTCTCAGAGGCTGTAGATCCACCACTCTTTTTGCCACTCAACTCAGAGTTTTTAAAGTTTGCAATTCTCATCAGTTAAGGCATTATTCTTTTCTGTGTACGCAGTACGGGAAGTGAGTATTCGCCTTTGTCAGTTCATTTCCTACCGTCTTTTTGAGGACTCTAGTTTTACCTTTAAGGGCCATCTAGCTGAATCCTAAGGGAGGTATCGTATCTTTAAACGCGAATCTATCAGTTTCTAGAGACCTTGGTTGGTCACCAACTACCTTCAGTGGGATCCTACATTAACATTCTAGTGATGTTGATCTGAGTTTCTAAATTCATGATCAGTGTCTCTTTTTCCTTGATGCTGATTTCTTAACTTGTTAATTTCAAAAAATTGCATTGGAGGGCAATGGAAAGTGTCTATGCACTGTTTATAGTTTTGAAATTAGTTGTAAATCAATATGGTTCTTTTGTTAATGGAGAGTTACGTTTATCATGGATTTCAATGACCATTTTTTGTTGTTTGACAACTTCAGCTTCAGTTCAGAACTTTAAGTGTGTTCCCTTTATCGCATGCAGATCTAAGATCGTCGCAAGGAATTCGAAACTAGGGGCACACACTCTATCGGAAGTAAGCACTAATAGAGCAGATATCTTTTTCTAAACACTCTAGCAATTAAGCAGTCATTTTTGATTAAAAAGAATTTTCTCTTATGGTTGGTTCTTGTTATCAAGAACCAATTGTTATATTCCGCCTCACTATTCATCAAAAATCTGTTCATATTTCTTATCTCTTTGAAAAAATGTTTCATTAGACTCGCTTGGATGTGTTTTTTGAAATGGTCTAAAAACGTACCAGTTGTTGATTCAACAAACTGTTTTGCAAATATCAAAACACCATTCAGAAAACATAATCTGGTTTTTGTGTTGTTCTTTCTTTTTATGATACTTTCAAATTGAGGAAAAACAGCATTAAACATTTCGAATTAGTACTGGTCAGAAATTCGCTTGGAGGTCGACTTTTACGAACAAAAGGAGGGAATGGCTATTTGGGGTTACTTGTTTGACTAGCACGTTCATTGGCAGGAAGCCAATACGCCTGTTTCACGAGACAGTTCCTGTTGAGGAAAAAACTTTAAGGGCATTAAGCTTGTCATAGAAAACGTTTGCGGGAATAGAACTGCCCTGGTTTTTTCGATACTTCTTTTTCATGCTAACCAACTTGGAGACCAAGACCTCTTCACTATCCATATTACTAACGGGATGGTAGTTGGATGCAAAAAGGGTATAAGCAGCATACAAAATCTGGTGATGCCGCCTTGGCCATATAACTGACCTTGGGTTACGGGTACCTAGGAGGGCCTTGTGCAAGTCAGCGGTTGTCGGCTTTAGGTTTCTTAGAACAGCATAGGAATTGTTTGTGTTGGCATGTTAAAATCTTTGCAACATATCTCTTGTGCATCCGTGTTAGTTTCTTTTAAACAAACTATCTTCATCTAGATAAACTATCTGCTTAGATCCTTTTTCTCAGAAAAAATCTTTTCCTTTTCAGATTGTAAAAATGCAATTGATTTTTCTTTTCCTGAAAGAGTGGATTTAAGCAAATCGTTTTCTTGCACAAGTTCAGCGTTACGCTTGTTACGCTGAATCACTAGGGCTTGTTCCTGTTCTAACTTTGTTTTCAAGATCAAGTTTGTCCATTTTGGGTATCATAGCTAGATATTTTCTTGCTTGCATTGAGAAAGCTCATTTTTTAAGGTCTGACTTCTAAGGCATTTTTCTTGGTTACCTTAGAATGTACAGTCTACGTTGGGTTTGCATGTCAGTTTAGACTAGCATCATTGAAACTTTATATGATGTGTCAGCAGGATACCTCAGTTGGTAATTTGGGCTACGGTTGTCAAAGTGATATGATGATCGGATCGTTATTGTCATCAATTCAGTCTCAGCATCGGAGTCTAAATGTTCATCTTGGTGAATCTCCTGATTCAACTGATCGATCCAATTATCAGAGTTTGGATTGTCATTGGAGTGTACCTCATTTGACTTGATGTTGGTTGCACTTAGTGGATTGAAAAGTTCTCTCTACCGCCATTGAATGAGACAGCAAGCATTGGGGCCTTCATCCACGTCTGAGTCATATGCATCCTCATGATTGGCTTGAAACATGTTTTGTTGATAGTTAGTGTGTGGTTGAATCATGTGGTGCGGTGGCATTCCCACATCAGCGAGGAATGCTTCTAGCTTACAGCATAAAACACATTCCTTTCTCTTTTGCTTCCATCAAGTAAAGCTTTTCTTTGAGTAGTACTGAGAGGCCATCTTTCTTTCTGTTCTTTACACTGTTCTAGCAACATGCCTTCTCCTCTGCAGTCTGTATACATTTCACCTTCTTGCCTCGAACACCTGTATTACCAACATTTAACCTAAGCTTTTCCTTGAGTTGGTTCGTAAACAATGTGACATCATGCAACGCTAGCATGACCGTCCTTGACAGTTGGTGGAAGTCTGAGCTGGTTGTTGGTTGGTGGTAACTGCTTTTGGAAACCACTTAAGAGGATTAGCAATCTGAGTCCATAGTGGCCAGCAAAGCCGTCATCGGAGATCTGAGCAGTAGCCACCCTTCACCAGTAGGTGTGGACTAGGAGTTGAGGTGATGAAAGAGCTGAGTGCAGATGTGGTGTGAGCTACATAGGCCTATGTGGATACATACACTTGTAGACTGCTCTGTTTCTTGAGAGTCTTTTTGGCATGAGGCTCGTAGGCTTTGAGATGAGTATAGATCTGAACATAAGGTGTGGTTGAGATATCCATGTTCTGCTTGACATTAGTCACATACTTACCCCAATAGCCGGAAGATTGTTGACAAACTTGGTGTTCATCTGATGAGTTGGAATGTTGAGTGATGTAGTAATCTTCTTATCATTTTCACAAGACTTGTGTAAAAGCACAAAGTAGTCATGAAATTGATTCGTTTTTCAAAATAGACACGATAGCGTTCGTATTTACCTCATTCAAACAGATCTTCACTTCTTTGTTGACTAGTCCTACTGATCCTTGCATAAGCATCCTCCAATTATCACACCAAAAATTCCTTTGCAGTGCTTGTTAGATTGAGTTGTTGATGATCGTGTCTTGGCGGAAGACCTTGACTGAGAATGATTTCAGCGTTGCGTATCAGCCATCTCAAGTTTGTTTTCCTATCTCACTAAATTAAGAATCAAGTTTCTTCCTTGTGCAGGCACAGCAGCAGAATCAGTAGTGGAGGATCAGTGATCATAGGGTGAGGTGTAGGTCCATTCTGGATAGATTTCCATATCAGCTTGCCATTGGGTTTGCCTCGAATATACCTGTGTATACGAATCTTCCAAGACTCGTAGTCACTTTCAACCAACATGGGTGGACGAGTATCTGTGCCAGCAGCATTTGTTTCTTCATTGGTTGCCATTGAATAACGTTGTTTATGAATGATCTGATGCTTAAGATGGATTGATGATGTTGAATTGGTGTGAGGTTTTGGATTTTCGCGGTAATTTTTAAAGTAAAATAAATGCAGTTTTGAGGGCCTAAATGACTCCCGATATGGCACCAAAAACAATGACAGGGCTCTTGCTCGAGGAGGAAAGAGTCTTGGTCGTTGGGCACGTTTTTCGAGCTGGTATAAAAATTTCGAAACAATCCGACACAAAAAAATTTTTTTTTTTTTTTTTTTTTTTTTTTTGATAGTTCGATCGATACACTCGTCGATCGTTAGCTTCGTTCGTAGATGTCTCCACTCGTTTCGTCGTCTAGACTCCACTCGTTCGATCGTTATCTCGTTCGACTACCTTAGAAAATACACTAGTTCGTTCGTCTTTGATTTCACTCGTTCGATCCCGTCCTTGTTTTACACTAGTCCGAACCCCTCGTTTCGTATCCCTTGTTCTCGAATTCACTTCGTTACGAAACCCCTCGTTCGGATCGGTCCCTCGTCATGAACGTTTTTTTTTTTTTTTTTTCCACCTCGTTCGAACGTTTTTGATTTCCCCTCGTTCGAACCTCTTTTACTTCCCCTCGTTCGAGCCTCCCTTCGTTCGAACGCCTTGTTCGATCGCCTAGTTCGAACCACTCGTTCGATCTCCAAAGAATGTCGCTCGTTCGATCGAAACGACTAAAACTCGTTCTAATCCCACGTCTTTATTAACATCTTTTCCGAACCAAAACATCAGAACAAAGGGAAAAAACAACTTGAATCGTTGATTGCTAACAAGATGGTTTGAATGATATTAGATTAAACATAAGCCATCTTTGAATCAAGAATCAAAACAACAAATAATCAAAAACAAAAAACCTCTTTTTTTTTTCGAAATCAATAAAAAAAAACAAACCAAATCAATACATCAATCTTGTAGGCTCTGATACCAATTGTAGGATCCCTAGATCATTCCATGGATTAAGCACAAGATCAATGACACCAAAGATAAAACAATGAAGAACTTTTTATTAAAAGAAACAAAAGTGGCTACAAACCCCTTAAGATGAAAAATGATTAATTTGAAGTAGAGCTGACCTAATTTGACTAGACTAGGTGTATTTATATATCAAGGATTTGCCTCTTGAGGGCTTTCTTTTTGAGCTTTTTACATTTGGCCTCTACATAATAAACATTAAATAACATAAGTCTTTCGGAGATAGACTTTTGCATTTGATAACTTCGAGTGACCGAAGCTTCTTTGTTTGGGTCCATTTATGTGATCCTAACAATGAAGAACTTTTTATTAAAAGAAACAAAAGTGGCTACAAACCCCTTAAGATGAAAAATGATAAAATGAAGTAGCTAACCTAATTTTGACTAAACTAGGTGTATTTATACTAATAAGGATTTGCCTTTGAGGGCTTTCTTTTTGAGCTTTTTACATCTTGGCCCTTATACATAATAAACATTAAATAACATAGTCTTTCGAGCTAGACTTTTGCCTTGTAACTTCGAGTGACCGAAGCTTCTTTGTTTGGGTCCATTTATGTGATCCTAACACAAACTTTATCTAAAACAATCACAACATTAAGGATAATAAATCTAATTAGTTATATATATATTTGTGTTGTATATAAACTGTATTGGATAATTCTTAAGCAGAATTATGTCTCAAGAACAAAGACAACTAGTTGCTCGTGATGAAACATGGGTTCCTACTGCAGACATAATCAAGATCAATACCACCAACATGAGGATTAATCCTACCTTGCTTCAGAAGGAGGAAACTTATCAAGTCATCCTGGACATCATCAAGAACTCAACTTGCTACAATGCCTTTCTTATCACGGCTGATGTTCTAGAGATATACATGCAGCAGTTCTGGTACACAGTCAAGAAGATCAAGAATTCTACCCCTTATGAGTTTGATCTGGCTGATGTTAAAGTATTAAGAAAGATTCTCGACATTTGCCTAAGAGTTCAAGGAGAAGAATTTGTTGAAACTCCATCTGAGGAGTCATTACTCACTTTCCTCATTGAACTAGGATACAAGGGTCAACTAAACAAGCTCCTCAGCATGTTTGTTGACTACATGCATTAACCATGGAGAACTCTTGTAGCTATCCTCAACAAGTGTCTTTCTGGAAAAACCTCAAGTAATGACCGACTCAGGAAATCCAGAATAGATATCTTATAAGGTATGTTTCACAATAAGAATGTTGACTTTATTGAGTTGATTTGAGAAGACATTCAGTACTAGATTGACTTAAGTAGTCAAAATTCAAAAGGCGTAAAATTATGCTTACCCCAGATTTCACCAAAAATCATTCATCAACACTTCATCTCTCAACACAAATCCCTTTCCAAGCTAAAGCACACATACATCAACACAATTAAGGATGATGGTGTCTTGAATAGATTGAAGTTTATCAGAACGGGTAAAGACTTTCAAGAATATGGTCAAGCTATTCCTTACACGATGTTGACTGAAGAGATCAAGCGATTAGAAACCTATCAGACCTTTCTTGCCATGTCCACTGGTTTAATACCTCCAAAGAAAACCAGAGGTAAAGGGTAAAAAAGAAAGAAAGCAGCAGTCACTCCAAAGAAGGATAAGTCAATCTCTGATGAATGGACAAACATCATTATGAACTAGATGTTGCTCTTGAGTAGAAAGTTAATCAGCAAAATGGAGGCTGACATTGCTGAAGAAGCAAGGAGAGTTCATGAAACTCATGAACATCTTGTAATAGAAAATCCTACTGGTGTTGATGAGTCTGATGAATCCAATGGTGAACCAGCAAATAGGCCAACTAGAAGAAGAAGACCATACGGTGTTACTTTCAGAGATACTTCAAGTGTGTCAAAGAAGAAATCAATGTGAAAAAGGCGGGTCTCTCAGATGCTAAAGGCATTCAGTCATGACACTAAATAAGAAACAATTAGTATCTGTTATGAAGAAAGCTATGAAAGCCAGTAAGGAAGCATTCAGAATACAACAACTAACTGGAGACTCAAGTGAAGGAGATGGTATTACACCAGAGGTTCTCGAGGTGCTAATAGGCAAAACCTCAAGTAAAGGAGCTGGTACTGAACCAGAGGTTCCTGACGAGGGAAAAGGCAGCCCTGCTACCAAAGCTGGTGTTGAAATTGATTAGGGTTCAGAAGATGACAGTTATCAGTCTGATGAAGAAGATGTGAATGTAGATGACATTACATAGCTCTCTACTGATGAAGAGGAAAATGCTAAAGGAGATGATGATGATAGAAGTATTGATATTGAGGAAAACTAATGATGAAAGAACAAATTCAGAGAATAGAGATCAAGCAATGACTGATGCAAAAAAGAATGTTGCTAAAAAGGTAGAAGAAGAAAAGGGTGATGAAGAAGAGGAATGAGCTGATGATGATCAAAATCAGGAGGATCAAGTCGAAGATGATATATGTCACACCCCGCTAGAAATAGAAACACGGGATACGGCATAATGATTTATATCGCACAAGATATAAGATTACACTATAATTTGGTACCGAGAATTTAATTTACAAGTTACATTGGATACAGTTTAAATATGAAATACAAGCGTGTTCTTGGAAAAGTAACATGGTCATTGTAAAATCTTGAACTCCATTACCTCCAATTTATAAAATTGATCACCTAAAAATGATACTCGAAAAGGTCAATATTACGTTGGTGAGCTCGTAGGTTTTAGGAAAAACCCAGTTGCTGTGCTAGGATATAAGAGTGGACAGTAGTACAATATGAAGGCAGAATGCATATAACAGTATTTAAATTATAAACACATCAACCACATTCATACAGGGATCCCACCCATATCAAACATATCAATATAACTCGCGCGTATTTATATTCCTTCGTACCTATCGCCTACCAACTGGAGCCTACACAGTCGACTAAATAGTGAATTGTGCAAAATTCCAAGTGGAAACTTGCATAATAGATCTTATGTATTGCATAGCATTCAAATAGTGTTAACATTAGCTTTCATACTTACATCATAGGCACATAGTATTGTCCAAAAGAATTTGTGGAACTAGACTGGGGGTTTGAATAGTTTTTATCGTTTTATAAAAATAAAACTATATTATCGTCTTATGTGAACTCAAGAGATCTTATACAACAGTGTAACATAGGTTATAGCCTTATTTTATATAAGTCTAACAGAATGTTATCGGTCTTATTAGTCATAATTAGTCTTGTTAAGTAATAAGAGATTGGGTTCAACGGGCTTGGATTTGTAATTAATATGTTATATGTTTCGGGCTCAAAGCCTAAGATAAGACAAGCCTGGCCCAAGAAGAAAGTCCATACACTTCATGTGGGTATGAGACTATAAATAGGACCCTCTTTACACATGGAAAGGGTGTTGGTTGCATTTTCTTTCATTTGTAACTCACCAAACTTCTCTCTAATCCAATCTTTCTCTCTTGTTTCTCTCTCTACTTTCTTTCTCTAATTTTCCATTTTCCATTTATCTCTTTTCTAGCTTATTGCTTATTGGTATGGCTTATTTTTGTGGTATGGGTTAAGTTTTGAGATAACATTTGGTATCAATCGCCATGGGTGGGTTTAGTGGTTTGGTTGTGGTTATTTTGAGCTTATTCATACGGCTTATTTTTTTCGTCACAGTTTTTAAACGTTTGTTTTTGTTTCATATTACAAACCTTAAGTACTGCTTTGTTGACAAAATCATTTTTTGTCTTTTAGGAAAGACAATAATTTTGTCATTAAGGAATATCAAAAAAAATTACAACTGTTTGGGTGTATCTTTGTTTTGTTTCATACGCAAAAGAAAAAAAAACAGTTTCTGTTTCATCGCTTCTTTTTTTGTTTTTCATGCATTTTCAAAACAGTGAAGACAAATGTTTATTTACAAGTGCTTATTATGTTAAAGCTTTTCGTAACTTACTTGTGTCATAAGAACTTCTTTCAAGCTTATTTTCAAGCTTTTTCAAAGATTTGTTTTGGGCTTCTTTGGTTGCGGTACAAGGTTTGAAGACGAAAAGGACGGTTTAGAGTTTAGCACAAGGGAAGACAAGGACGATAGTACAAACCGATCTACTTAGAAGCTAGTGACAACCGATCTACTAAGAATATAGTGAAAACCAATCTACTGAAAAGCTTAGTACAAACGAAACTACTAAAAAACTTAGTACAAACCGATCTACTGACTACTTAAGTACAAACCGATCTATCAACAAGTTTTTGTGGAACCGATCTACAAGCATTTAAGAACCGATCTATTGTTATACATTGTTTTTGTGGGAACCCGATCTACAAGATTTTAAGAACGAGTTAGTGTACAAGTTTATGTGGGAATCTCGGTTTAACATGTTTACGGAAAACAAAATCTCATGATTTTTGAAGTCATTTTTGGGTATTATGATTTCGAGTGTGGTTTTCTTAGGGACTTATAATCTTTCCATTACGACGTGAACTAGTTTCGGGGGGATCATCGTGGTATATTCATTTTTTTCCGACGATAAACGTACCTGCTCTGGCGTGTATTAATTGTTCTTTCGTTCATTTTAATATTTTCTAAACGGAAAGAGAAGATTAAACTAGAGGGAAATGTGTTTATTAATTAACAAGAATTCCAACTTGTCACATGCAGCCCCTGACTTTCAAGACCATTTCAAAGTTAATCCATTGTTGCATCATTAACCTTCTAGTTGATTATATTTTGCTTCATTTGTCGTAGTGCTTATAATTCAACGTTATTATTCCTAATGTGATCGTTAATTGCACCGGTAGTCCTTTTGTGAGTTTTTATCAACCGATACTCATTTTTTAGTGTTAGTTTGTGCACAGTTAGTCTGTTTTTAGATCACCATTCATTTAACAAAGATAAAATTCTTCTACAACTATACAACGATTTCTACAACTAGTAATCATTTGTTCAAGGTTTCTTCTTGTTTTTGTAAAATACTATGCAAGTTATGATTCTTTTCCGGTTTTAATCCATAAGTTTGTATAGAATCACCACTGATAGTTTATATTGATTTTAGTCCTACAACAACAATCACATTTACCTACTTAAGTTCGATATACATTCACAACATCAAAATATCAAATATCAGATACAGATATGCAAAACTCAAACACTCAAATTGTTTCACAATGACAAAATTTCTTCGTGTTCACATTCCTAAAGTTCAAAGAGAAGACCATCAACTTTTATAAAGAACGATGCATGTCAATCGTTCTTCAGGAGCAATTCAGTCACAATTAAAGTTTCTCACAAATACTTTACAAGATTTTGGTACCATGCCTATCTTCAAAAGAACATTTGCTCAAGACTTGGATTTACTAGAACCGCATCTTACTAAAGAAATATTTTCTCAGACTGATTGCAAGACTATGTTAACAAACTATAACAACGTTTGGAAAATGCTTTTCAATTTCAGAATTCAAGAGCGTATGCAAAAATTATACAAGTTTTGATGCTCAATCTTCAAAATGTTGCATTTGATCTGTTAACAATTGGGATTCCATTAGGAAATACATGCTTGAAACAATTCTTCATTAACAACGAGCTCCACAATTGTTGAAACAAATGAAGTTGATGCAAACACAAGAAGATCATTCAAATCCAATTCCAGCATTGAATATTGATTCATTGAAAGTTGATTTAGTTGATTTAGTTGTCATACAAAACAATTATTCTGAGAAATAAGACACTAATTCAGAGACTTCATCAGCAAATACATAAATGAACAGCATCTTTGATTACTGCAACAAAAGATGTACATGGCATTCATCATACAATGTTGCAAAACGCCAAAAGGGAAAGATGCATGGCCCATATTTCGATATCTTCTTTACACCTTCAAGGTTCTTTTCTAAGAAGATCTTAAAATGGTACTCGCATCAACATGGATTCAAATGGGCACTTCATGTTTACTCTCGTGGTCAAGAAGTTGATACCTTCATAAGTACCAACATGCTCCGACAAATTAGATAATACAAAAGACAATCTTGGACAAAGATTGTAATTTCAAGAATACGGATCCATGGCAGCCTTTTGGGTGGTAAACAACCAGTTTCAGAAGTTCATCAATTCATAGTTTACTTTGGATTATGGCAATCAAATGACAGACAAGTACTTTGTTGAATACACTAGAATCGAGGTTAAACACTTCAAAGATACACTACTCCAACACATGGGTAATGTTAAGAAGTCTATTACTGAAAGAAACACGTCATAAAAGTAGTTGATCTAGAAGGTGAATATAAATACAGTTGAGATGAAGAGAGTAAGATTGATACGGTTTGGTGTAAGCTAGTAGATGACTGATTTGAGTTGTCAACAAAAAAGTTCTGGAAAACAATAATTAAGAAGTGGCAACGATGATAACATCAGGTTAGTGAATGATACAGATGCTGATGATGCAGATATTAGACCCATTTATGATGAAGAGTCAATGGCTGAGGTATAATTGACTGCTGAATGTAATATCTTTAGTATAGGACAACATCATACTGAGCAACCTAAAATAATTAATGAAGGTAGGGTTGACCAGTATCCTAAACAACGTCAAGTTAAAAGTATTATGCTTGATTCATCACCTGATAATACGACAAACCGACTATCAATAACAATATCTCGAGCTATGAATAATATTTTACTCAGAAAATACTGTTGCTCCAATTTCAAAAAGATTTTTAAGAATGGAAGCACAAGTGTATTGCTCCGAACTGAATATCAAAATCAAGCTTTTAAAATCAGGGCAAATCGGTCAAATTTTGAATGAAAAAGTAATAAAGCCAAGACTTTAGTACAAAGGAATTGATCGTACTGAAATAATGAACATCGAAATTAGATCTTAGTGTGGCTAAATTACATGAAGGGGAAAATTAGAATTTGAAAAGCATTTCCAAAAGATTTGTATAGGATTCTATGAAAATTATGAGATTCTAAGAAATAAAACAGTACTTCTTAGCTGCTAATAATGTGATTTAAAGTCAGAATTAAAGAAAAGGTTTTTGCAATTTGCTTCTTTAAAAAATGACTTAGGAAGTTGAAAGAAAATAGTGTAGATACAAAGTTTCTGCCTAAATACTCAGTTCTGGGGAAAAAACCGGTTTTACAATCACTAGAAAACCATCAGTTGTTCGACAACCAAATGCGTTTAAATCTGAAAGACCTCAAATGTCAAAACCACGATTTGCCTCCCAAGTTGATGTAAATAACAATTTGTCAAGACCAGTAACTCAACACTATTTGCCTAAGAGAAGAGAATCCATTTTTGCAAAACCTGATCATATGATTGCATCTAGCGAATTAGGAATAAGTTCTAAGTACATAGCCCAAGATTTAGTTTAAATGACAGTGGTTATTAATCACTATCTTGATGAAGCTCACGCAAAAGACACAAGAAAGAGATAGGATACTTAAAAATACTAGTGTGATGTCTTCTGTTAGATTTCAAAGGCACTAGTGATGGTAGCTAACCAAAACTTGGTAGCACTAATCATTCAACTAGGTATGCCTGTATATAAGATTAGTTGCTTAACGTTAACGGTTTGTCCCCAAAGCAGATCATTTCACTAAGGTTCTTGCTCTTTCTTTAGATTCCAACACTTTGTTTGTTTTCTTTTCACAATGCGTTGTCTTTAATGCAAATAATGATTCCTTGTACTAACAAACTTCACCTGAAGGAACTGAATTCACATGTAAGATTCTTTCCTATACGACCTGTAACAGTAACAAACCCGTAGATCAAAAGTATATACTCAAAGACTAGTGGGGGGGGGGGTGAGGCAGATCTTTACATAGACATGGTTTTCTCCAATAAGACTTCCGATGTGTATGAGGAAAACATCTCCTAGATTTATCTTACGGTGGAACCAACATGTAGAATTTTTAAAACTTGTTTGGTCTTAAGGGGGGTTCATTCAGGAAAGTTATCGATTCTTGTACAAGCAAAGAATGATGTGAAATCCCTCAACATGGGTCAAATGTAGATATCCCCAATATTCATGAATGCAAACAAACTCTGGATTTAAGTGCAGGTACATCAATCAATGATCAGAAGGAATAAAGTTTTGATTTAAGTGCAGGTACATCTAACAATGTCAAGCAAGAAAATCTCAGAGTATGGTTGCTGAAAAAGTTGATATCTCATAAACCAGTGTTACAATGGATTAATAAATGATGAAATTGTAATGACGTTTGATCACAACAGATCAAGCCTCGAACCTTAATGTCAAATGATGTTTGAACAAATCGGTTCAAGCCTCGCACCAAAGTCAAACAAAAAGTTCCTACAAAAGGAATGATAGTTACTGAGTCTATGTTAGTGTTGGAAAGTCGCCATTCAGTCCTTTTACTTCGACAAACATTGTCAAGGGATAAATCAAGTTGTTCAAAATGTCTTCCGCTGTGTTACTACTGCAGATTGCATGATAGACGGTCAAGAACAACCAGGATTCAATTTCATTACTTCTACTCTTAGCAAACAACTGTCATGCTGATGGAAACTTCGTCTGTAAATAGTTTTGATTTTTCTCTCTTATTTGATTTTAATAAATATTTTTGAAAAGAAAAATACTAAAAAATATAAAAACCAACAAAAAGAAATAGAAAAAATTTAAAAATTAGAGAAAAAATCAAAATATATTAAAATCCAAAAAATTTTCAAAAATACCCTAAAAGAATCTTCTAGACCTGTCTTTGGAATGATAACATTTACGTACTAGAATGTGATTAACAAGACCAGGTAGTGTAAATGAAGTTTGAAAAGAGTTCAAATGCTTCAAAACATGTCATTTCTCATTTTTCAATGACCTTATGTACTCAATCCAGTGCATAACTCGGACCCGAATGTAATAGGGGAGTGTACGCTTCAATGCGCTTACTCTACAAATAGAAGAGAAGTCTTCTATCATGTGTTTTTCAATTAGCTTTTGAACATAACTTTTTACAATTATAACTTTCAATGTCAAATTGTCTACATTATATATACTGTGATAATCTTTCCATTAAAAAGTGGTATCTTATTAAAATTATGTGTTCACACTCCTTCTCAAATAAGTTTTTAAAAAAGTGTGGTACTTACAATGTTATTTTATGTGGATCAATTTTTGATGGGGAGCTTTTAAAACAAAGCCTTTTAATGTTTTGGGTACATCTCATAAATGTCAATTTTATGTATCCAAACACATTTCATGAAATTAAAATGTGGAAATTATAATGTCAAATAATAATATATATTATTCACTAAGGCATCTTACTCTGTGTTTAACATTGTGTGGTGTCATATCATTTTTTCATTCCAATGTAATGTTTTATAAATCTATTAGTATCCAAAATTACTGATAAAGGGGGAGTGCTATGAAAAATGAAGTCATTGCTACTAATCGTGGTATAATTTTTTCTCCACATGGAATTTTTCATGTCATAAATTTTAATCAGTGGTATCTTCAAATATTAAATGTTTTTATTATTTAAATATGGGGAGAAAAATGTCATTAAAATGTGATATAGAAGAATGTGATCTTTAAGACTCTAAGTGCAACTCTTTCCTTCATACGCTAAACAATTTCGAATCTCGGAGCACATGTGTAGGTTAGAAAATGGTTTTATGGTTTGATCTTTATACCCACAACCAATTAATCTCACGACGTCGATGAAGTCATAAGGTGGTTAAGGTTAGGTATAAGTCCTAAGATCAATCCCTAGAACAGTAGGGATCTATACCTAAGGACAATCATAGTTAGAAATAGCAGTCGATAGGTATGATTGGAAGACTGAATGCAGTATAAGGGATAATTTGCAGACTAAAGGTTGAGCTAACACTGGAAACAATCGCAACTTGTGTTAGTAATTGACGTCTCGGGGTAAGCATCTGGATGGAGTTGAAGGAATGAAAAAAGAAAAGTATGGATTAAAGGTGAAAACAATAAGCAACCTCTACACAATTTAGGAAGAAACCGGGTCAATACATACATCTATCAAAAATCACCAATGTATGATTGATGATTATTGAGAAAGCGTCATGAACCCATGATGTTGATGCAATGCATAACCCTTCCTAAGACTATTTGTGTTTCTCTCAAAAAGAACTTGTCTCGTTATGTCACAGAGATACACACTGTTTTCTATTGACTTTCCTCACTCCGGAGTTAATAATATGCAATAGGTGGCTGTCTGACTACCAGCCTCACGAATTACAAAAACCATAAGTGCACAATAAGGTTTCTAGAGCCAAGAAGAGATCAAATTATAAATCTCATTAGGACACAATGTCAAAATACACTTGTTGAACACCATAAAGTTCACAAGTTGTAACAAAGAGTCCTACGCATTATCCTTGAGATCTTGCTAGAACATCCGAGTGATACTTAAGTATTCACAGTGAAGATGGAAATCCTGCTTGAGCCAACATCAAACAAGCTCTTGGTAGGTGACTTGCGCGATTCTATATGAATCAAACTTGTGTCAACTGGAAAGAAACGATGGTGCGATTCTAAATTGAATCAAATTTGTTCCAGTAAAATGAATTGACGGTTTAATCAGAAAGATAGTAACTATCTGATTCACTCTTACCGTGTTGTCTGCTTTGAGACGCTCCAGTAACAAGAACGGCTAGTACAGCTGCGAAACCCTGTCAAGAAGATTCATATGAATTCTATCTGATCACAGGCAGTATTTATACTGATTAACGGGGAACCGTGGTTATTGCAACCGTATTCGACGAAGTGACAAAGACACTTTCGTCCATATCTGTTGTTTATTACTAACCTTTTAAATTGCAGATTCAAAAGTCGGTTATTGCATATCATGTACCAGCGAAGTCAGATTCATACCTACATACTAATACTCAAGCTTTCACAAGTCAAATCATTCAGAATCATGATGGTCTGATTAATTACAACTTCCTCAAAGATCCTCAAAGTCAAATCAAGAACCGTATTTTGGGGAGATTGTTAGCCTTATGATAATATAAGTCAAACAAGAATGCAACAAGTATGAGTATGTCGGTCAAGATCATAAGTTGATCAAGAAAGTCAAATCAAGATGATTCAAGTCAAGGAGATGATGCAAGATAAAGATCTCAAGAACTCAAAGTCAAAAGATAAAGGCTCAAGATAAGATCACAAAGACATGAAACTGAACAACCCTATTACACATAAGAAAATAAGAACAAAGGACAAGACCAAAGAAGACAAAAGCTCAAACTTCATATCTTCAACATTAGGGAAGATAAAGTCAAATCAAGTAAGCTATCATGTAACATCAACGTAGGGAGATCAAAAGATGACTCAAATTGGGGGAGGATTGTTAGCCCTTGATTTTATAGAGTCCAATCCAAGAATGTTATCGCACGTCTTATTAAGTAGTAATTAGTCTTGTTAAGTAATAGGCTAGTCGGGTTCAACAGGCTTGGATTGTAATCTAATATTGTCCAAGTTTCAGGCTCAAAGCCCAAGATAACCCAAGCCCATTCCAAGAAGAAAGTCCATACACTTCATGTAGGTATGAGACTATAAATTGGACCCTCTCTGCACATGGAAAGGGTGTTGGTTGCATTTGCTTTCATTTGTCACTCACCAAACTTCTCTTTAATCTAATCTTTCTCTTTTGTTTCTCTCTCTACTTTCTCTCTCTAATTTTCCATTTTTCATTTATCTCTCTTTTCTAGCTTATTGCTTATTGTTGGGATATGGGTTAAGTTTTGGGATAACAGATAGCGATGCAATAAGTAAATAAGTAATCTACGAAATATGAACAAGTAAAGATAAGAAAGATCAAACCATGACACAATGAATTATAGTGGTTTGGCTATGAAGCTCCTCTTCGCCCTAATCCACTCCCCAAGTACCCAACTTGAGAGTTATCTTCACTATGTCAACAAGCTCCCTTTAGGCGGAGAATAACCATATCGTCGTTACCACTGTTTTTTTTTTTTGAGTACTAAGCTAAATACCAAGTTCTACTTTGAGATAGAACCAATCTAACACACTATATATTTTAAGGCCTAAATACTAACCTATCATACACATATGATACACATAACATACAACATAAGATATACAAGATGAATGATTATCACAAATGTGATGACACAACTAAACTATTAACACTTGAAGCTTGATGTCTTTGTAAGTGCTCTTCAATAAAGAGTGGAATTAGTTGATCACTTGTAATGGATTATGTAACAAGTATAATGATCAAAGAACATAAAAGATAAAAGATTTATGTGAAACATATTTTTCAAGAGTAATTTTTAAAATGAAAGCTTAAGGTTGCTATTTTTAGGCAATCTTTTGAAATTTAAATATGTCCTAGACAATTGGTCTGTACGACTCACGGATCCACGTGTATTAGGTGGATCCATGGGTGGAGCTGGGACAGGATTTGTCATTTTGTTATTAACCCCAAATCTATACAAAATATTGTTTTGTACTTAATAAAACTAGTTTATTAGATTCTTCTAGAACAAAATATTTATTATCACCAATAAGGAAAGATTTTCTAGATTTGGAAAGATTTGGTTGTTTCAATTCATAAGATAGAAGTTTTGAAGAATTAGTTATCTATAGTTTCTTCTAGGTTGAGGTGTGTTGTATTTTGAGAAGAGATATTTTTCCTAGGCGGAGGTGTTTTCGATCTAGACTCGGTTTTGACGTAACCTATACCACTTTTGAGTGATGGTTTTAAGGCGGTTTACTTTGACTCTCCATTCTATTATGTATTAGTTTCTTCCTAGTAATGACAAAATCCGATCTCGAAGACATGGGTGGACTAAAAACATGTTCTGTCAATTTTTCACCATTGGTGCGACTCACAGATCCAGGCAAGGTAGATCCGTGCACCTTTATGGAGGATCCGTCCATTGATTTTTTAGCGGACAATCAAACAAAAGTTATAGGTTTGGTTCCGCTAGTTGACGCTTTATTACTATTGAATCCTAGACCTACTTTACAACTAGATGACTTTTGATTATCTAACATTTCTCTTAGTGAATTAGCTCTTTTATCAAATTTTACAAATTTAACTTGAGTTTCCTTAAGTCTAGCGTTTTCCGATTTAAGTTCTTCATATGACTTACATGCAATCTCAATTTCTTTACTTCTCTCAAGTTTCTTAATTTTCTTGTTCAATTCTAAAATTTCTTTTTCTAAAAGATCTCTTTTAGTTTTCAAAATTTTATTCATGTTAATGATTTTTATAGCACCCAAAACCCACACCAACAACAAAATCACGAAACTAATTTATCATAAAGCTATCGTATTCTATTTGCATAATATAATCTATCAACGAGAAGATGCGTAATCAACTATAATAAGACAGAGTTAAGAGTTACTCATTTTGTCGATTAAGCAATGTAGACAAGTTTCATCGGTTAGTTTTTTATTCTCGCGTCATTTTCGTATTCGCCTACAAGAACTCCACATGATGCTTTTTGATCTTTGTTGCGGGTGGTTTGGACAATAGCCGATTCGATGATTTAGATCAAGCATCTAACATTTTGGTCACTCTTCCTTTCTTCTCATCCCCTTTGTCTGAATAAACTTTTTTCATTCTCTTGGTGGCCTAACAAATTCTACCCTTTCTTCTTTATAAAGAAATTTATAAAGTTCCTTACGGCATAGCAGTATATTCTTCGTCATCGCTTCTGGTATGTCGAGTTTCATCTCAATAGACTACTTTCTTTAGCTTTTCAAGGCAATGGACTTTAATTCTTTCCTTTTTGCCTATATAGATTTCGGAATCTTTTTTCTTATGGACTACTTCATGTACTTTTAGATTATCGATAAGCTCGTCTAGAGTAGTTGATCGACCAATCTTTTGATTCTTCAATGTAGTGACCTTTGCTTCTCCATTTAGGTGTAGAGCCCTAAAGAAACTTCCTAACATAGAGTTCCTTTGCTAGAGAAACCTCATCAAGAGCCTTTAAGAATAGTAATAAATAGGGTTAAATCTATTAAAATCCACTATCTATTGATTCGATTCAAGGATAGTAAATTATTCATATTGTTGAACAAGGAAGATAATTTTTTAATCCTTTAATTGGCTATTACCTTGGATGTGTGATTAACAACGATTTCCAAATATCTTTAGCTGTTTTACACATAAAAATTCTTTCGTATTCCTTTTTAGGTAAAGCATTATAAAGAACCATTTTAGCTTCATTATTTTTAGCAAGTTTCCTTTTAAGATCACCATCTTGTTGTTTAAAAGGAACAACTTCTGAAATTTGGGTAATTTCATTTTTGGCAATCGATGGAAAATCACCATTCAAGATAATATGCCAAAGATCTAAATCTTTTGCTTTCACATAAGTTTCAAATCTATTTTTCCAATATATAAAATGATCACTTTCAAAAAGAGGTGGTCTTTGCATAGATTGCCCCTTTAGATATTTATCTGAATCCATAGATCGATTCAAGCTTTAATGTACAATATACGTTAAAGATCTTGGGTGACCTTGGCTTCTGATATCAATTGTGGAAACTAGAAGGGGGGTTGAATAGTTTTTACCATTTTAAAAATAAAACTTAGATTATCGTCTTTTGGGAACTCAAGAGATATACAAAAGTGTATATGATAGCGATGCAATAAGTAAATAAGTAATCTAAGAAATATGAACAAGTAAAGATAAGAAAGATCAAACCGATGACACAATGATTTATAGTGGTTCGGCTACGAAGCTCCTCTTCGCCCTACTCCACTCCCCATGTACCCAACTTGAGAGTTATTTTCACTATGTCAACAAGCTCCCTTTAGGAGGAGAAAATCGTACACATCGCTTAAACTTTTTCTAGTACTAAGCTAAATACTGAAATCTACTTCGAGATAGAACCAATCTAACACACTATGTATTTTGTGGCCTAAATACCAACCTATCATACACATATGATACACATAACACACAACACAAGATATACAAGATGAATGATTATCACAAACGTGATGACACAACTAAACTATTAACACTTGAAGCTTGACGTCTTCGTAAGTGTTTTTCACTAAAGAGTAGAATGAGTTGATCACTTGTAATGGATTATGTAACAAGTATAATGATCAAAGAATATAAAAGATAAAAGATGTATGTGAAAAATATTTGTCAAGATTTTTTTAAAATAAAAGCTTAAGGTTGCTATTTATAGGCAAGCCTTTGAAATTTAAATCTGTCCCAGACAGCTGGTCCGCGCATCTCACGGATCCACCATATGATGGATCCGTCCCATGTATTAGGTGGATCTGTGGGTGGAGCTGGGACAGGATTTGTCATTTTATGATTAACCCCAAATCTATACAAAATATTGTTTTGTACATAATAAAACTAGTTTATTAGATTCTTCTAGAACAAAATATTTCTTATCACCAATAAGGAAAGATATTCTAGATTTGGAAAGATTTAGAAAGATTGTTTCCACTTATGGTTAATCTTATTTTGTCTTACATGATTAATATAACTAGCTTATAATTAATCGTGTGTTAACTTAAATCATTTGATTAGAAAAGGTTTATGCAAATAATAACATTTTTCTTTGATCATTAACTACGTTTAATAATGCCATATTCATACCTTAAGTGATTTGTCGTCGTCAGGTAAACTTTCGACTAAATAACTTGTTTACGTAATTCTTTTCTTACGTAGCATGAATTACTATTGTTATTATCAAAACATGAAGATGTTAAAATAAATATCGTTTTTGCCCGCGAATAATTTGTATTTAAAAATTCTCCCCCTTTTTGTATTGATGACAAAAAATATAAACTCATGCTTATTTAAAGTTACGAAATAAGTATTTAGTGGATGAGTTTACATTTCTTCTCCCCCTTTTTGTCGAAGCAAAAAGTGTTGTAGAGGCGGTCCTTACAAGTCTTGTTTTAACGAATGCTAAGTCACTTGGTTACGAATGCAAAGTAAAAAACAACGACTAAGTTGCAAGTGCTCCCCCTTGGTGCATACTCCCCCTCGCTTGGGGCACCAAGAAATCGAGCTATGGATGCGTGCTACAAAACAAAGTTAGTAGACAAGCATATATATATATATTATGCAATAAACATCCATCAATAACACAACAAAAGAAAATAATGTTAAGTCCATTATAAGGGATAAAACATAAAATTTAGCGTAAAAGCCATTACACAATAAGCTTAAACTAGAAAAGAAAACAATTAAAGACCCTAAATCTTGGGATAAATATAATTTTCCCATATAATCCGAGGGGTGAGGTGAGATTTCCATGCGACTAGTGCGGAAAGTAAGGTGGGTTTGATGAGGGACCGAGGTGGTGTCGGATGTATAAGAACATGTAGTTGACACGGTTTTAGAGCATTTGGATTTCATACCTTGTGTTACTACAACATTGGCAAAACATGTTATGGAGGTGAGGCATGTCATTTGGATGAACAAAATCCAAAATGTTTGGAGGATTGGGAAAATCTTGATTTCCAAGATTTGGTGGTGGATGATGAATGTTTTCAAGTGGAGTTGTATTGTTGTGGAGATAAGGTATATTGTTGTTAATGTTAACTGGTATGTGCTTAATTACACATACCATTTTCCATTAAAAACGGACTTAAAAGACTAAAAACGTACCAAAGATACATTGTATTTGTATGTTTTGCATTTGTATTGTGCAGGAAACGGATATTCAAAAAGAAAGCCAAAAACAACCAAACCAAACAAGGGATGGAAAAGACCAAGTCAAGTCAAAGTCTAAAGTCAACCACATAAAGAAAATACAACTTGAGGGACTAAAATTGCCAAACATCAGTTATATTCAAGAGTTAAAAGGACAAGGGTCAAATTGCAAACGGGGCAAAGTTCGAATTGACGTTATAAGAGATGAGGGGCCAAACTGCCAACCTACCCATCTCTATTCTTCCCACACCAAAAACAAAAACCATGGTACATGCATAGGGGGATGTCTTCCCATACCTTCTCCCTGCAAAACACTCAACACCCTAGATAAATCATTTCAACCACTCCACTTTCCCCCCCCCCTAGCTGTATAAGTGCCATGTTGGCAATCCCTTACCACTTACCAAGCTTTTCGATGGCTGTGATTGACTCCAAAGAAGCACAAAAGAAATTGAAGGATGGGATTTGTTTTATAATCACCTCACACAACAAGCACACTTGGTTTTTGTCTCTACAAAGAAACACAGAAGAAAGAAGAGAAGGAAGACCAAGAAACCAAGACCTTAGTTCATTTTAGTATAAATAGGGCCATTGTATCCCAAGAAAACCATCGTTTTTTTTATATAGCTCTTAGTTACATTTCAGCTTATTTTTATGCAATTTAATTTTCCAAGTCTTGTAACTTTAATTTTCGTCTTAATGCAAATTTGGAGTTTTTAAGTCAATTCTTGAATCTTTGTATTTTCTTTGTTAAAAGCATTACTTAATTTGTTTTAAGTCTTATAAAATCATATGAGTCATTTGTTTTAACTTAAATACTAAAAGTTAAGTAAAGTCACAGAAAATTCTTCACTCAAATATACCACAGCTTATGGATGATAAGCCAGTTCTGGATGGGCTTATGGACTCTCACTAGCTTGTTTTATACAAGCTAGAGCTTGTTGATTCTTGGTTTAGCCATGTTTTGAGCAAGGGTGTTGTAAGTTTCTCTTTCTCTTGTTTTTCTTATTTAATGCAGAACTGCTTATAGTGCTTAGTTGTTAGTTTAAAAGTGACTTATGCACATTTCCTAGTTAGTACTGTTAGTTATGAGTTAAAACTGTTAGACTGATTCAGCTTATGTAAGTGCTTATTGTTGACTAAAATCTGCTTATAAATGCCTTATTTTGTTATTTGATAATCTGTTTTTAATAAATTAGGATCATATGCAGTCTTATATAAATATAGGGAAAAAATGATTTTTGAAAACTTCTCAGGGGGTGTTTTCAACTAGCCTTACTCAACCCTTCGTTAGTACTGTAGATTCTCTTTTGGGATTTCTATTACTAGCAAGTACTAACTCAAAGCTAGCAGTACTAACTCTAAGTTAGTACTGGTAGTTAAAACTGTTAGTACTGTTAGTTCATTTTAGTTTATCAGCTTATTATTTCTGCTTATTTAAGATTTGCTTAGCTTTTTAGAGTAGATTAAGCCCATTTTCGTGTACTGTCTTTAGTAGAGCTTATTTAAGCTTATTTTTCTTTTTAAAGCAATTTTAATGGTTTATGAGTTTGTAGCTTTTTAGCTTATTTGTCATTCTAGTTTATTCTAATTGTTTATTCTTATACCTAAGTGCTTATTAGGGTTAGTTAAATATCTGTTTTAGCTTATTTGCTTATTTCTTGTTTCATTGTGTTTTGTTAAAGCTAGCAGTACTAACTCCAAGTTAGTACTGTTAGTTAAAACTGTTAGTACTGTTGTTAGTACTGCTGAGTTTTTCGTGCTTAATCTATCTTAATTCCTTTTTGAATTTGCTTATTTAGAGTTAGTTTAGCTTGTTTGGTTTGTCTTAAGCTTATTTGAGCTTATTTGTGTCTTAGTGTAAAAGTTTTAAGTGTTTGTTACCATTTCTAGCTTTTTCCTGTTCACAGCTTTATTTTCTTTGCTTATTTTTATTGCATTTTGCTTCATTGGGTTTAGTGTCCAATCAACCATACTTGTCATATTCAAACATTAATTTTTCAATCGTTCTTTCGATTTTCCATTCAAGCCTCGTTGTGGAATAAACGACCCGGGAACACTCTATACTGCTTCCGGTTTCATTGATTTCGCGAGATTTTGACCCTTGTTGTATATTTATATTTATTTGTATTTATTGGTATATTATAAGGGGTGAGAAGAAGCGAGTTAAATTTTGGCGCCGCTGCCGGGGAGCGCTTTGAAAACGATTATCGTTACGTTTGACAAATTGTGATTATCGTTACGTTTGACAAATTGTGTTTGAATTTGTGAATATCTCTTTTATTTTTATAAAAATACAAAAATATTTTTCATTTCTTTTTTAGTATATATTTATAAAACAAGAAAAACCAAAAATATAAAAGCATTGTCTTAATCAAGAAATAAAATTCATCAATCATATAATACTTTCACTAAAGTATTATCATAATAAATTCCGGTGAACTTGTTGGTTCTCAACTCGAACAAAAGATTTAAAAACTTGCCATTTGTGTCTCTTACGACGTACGGCTCACCTCGATTTGATTAACAAACTAAAAAGTGGGTATAAGGAGGGTTGTTCCGAGGAACTACGACCCGAAAGGAGAAATAAGCTTCGCGCTATTCCTACTCCTCCGCTCACCTGTGCGTTTATCTTTTTGAGAGCTACCGTGAAGTAAGTAGATTATTTGGTTGAAGTTGTCCTACCTCATTGTCCGTTAAAATACATTGTGAATAAATCATTGAAAAAACCAAAAAAAATAGTGTAAATTTTCTTTTTATATTCCTATTTTGTGCATGCGCACTCGTTCTTAAGCCCGTAAACGTCGACAACAACAAGTCTGACAAACTTCTGTTAAATCACCCAATCTTGAGAAACCAAATAACAATCAAGAAACTTTCAATCCTCCCATAGTTACGATGGTCGATAATCGTACTATGGCGCAATTGCTCGAAGCACCCACCGAGGGTTACGAGGATGCGATCGTTGTTCCCGAAATTACCGCGAACAACTTTGAGATCAAGCATGGTCTACTTAATCTTGTTCAAAACAAGCAATTTTTTGGACATGATAAAGAAGACCCACATGCTCACATCCGATATTTCAACAAGATCACTTCTACGATGAAGTTCCCGAACGTCCCGAGTACGTCGGTTAAGCTTATGCTTTTCCCATTTTCCCTCGAGGGAGCAGCCCGGATTTGGCTTGAAAAAGAGCCCCCTCAATCGATTCTTACATGGGATGATCTTGTTTCGAAATTCATTAACAAATTCTTCCCTCCCTCTAAAACAACAAATCTTCGAAATGAAATCACAAGATTTCAACAAAAATTTGATGAAACGTTTTACGAGGCATGGGACCGATTCAATGATCTTCTTAGGGGATGCCCGCATCATGGGTTTTCAGAATTGCATCAACTCGATACATTCTATAATTCCCTAAATTCGAATGATCAAGATTCATTGAACTCCGCTGCGGGTGGTAACTTTCTGGATAAAATGCCTCGAGAATGCCTAAAAATCATCGAGAGCAAGTCCAAAGTTCGTCAATCACGAAGCAAGGCCATTGTTTCAAAAGTGAGTACGAGCTCTTCTACCCCAGCAGTTTCATCCGATGTTGCTGAGCTGAAAGATATGGTTAGAGCATTGATTCTCGATAAGAAAAACCAAACTCCAGCTCCCGCTCCTGTAAAAGCAGTCGAGCAAAGTTGTGTAACTTGCGGGGGTGGTCATTCTTACCAAAATTGTCCAGCCACCGATGGCAACATTTATCGTGACAATATCCAAGAATACGTGTCACAAGCCGCCGCAGTTAACTACAACCAAGGAAATGCCAGTTACCGACCTCAGATGGTTGCTAACCAAATTCGACCTCTCGGTTTTCCTCCTATGCAAAACCATCAAAACAACCAAAATCGAGGGATCAATTTCAACCAAAATCGGGGGAACAATTTTAACCAAAATCGGGGTAATAATTTCAATCAAGGACAAGTTTACCAACCCCAGATTAATCAACCCCCGACTTTTCAAGCTCCAACTTACCAAGCTCCAGTTCCACTAGCACCGGGTGTGTCTAAGCCCGATTTTGATAACTACGTCAAAGCTAATGACGCGGTTATGCAAAATATGCAAAATCAAATGGCAAATATAACGGACCTGATCACCAAATTCGTAAATAGTAATACCGCTTCTACTTCGGGTTCGGGTTCTCTTCCAAGCAACACCATTGCTAACCCGAAAGGTGATGTGAAAGCAATCACTACCCGAAGCGGTGTTTCCTATAATGGACCTCAAATTTCTTCTCCTCCTAAAGAGAAGGAAAATGAACCCGAGGTGACAAAGGATACGATGCAACCAAGCACCGAAAACATCCAACCTCTAGTGGTCCAAACTAATGACCGAATTGGTGAGCCCGTTGTTGTTTCAAAGACTAAACCAACCTTGCCTTATCCTTCAAGGGCCATGGTGTAGTCAAATTTAATATACGTATAGTATTAATCCCGTAAGAATTCTTTCCAAAATACTTCTCAACCAAGAGAAATATAAGGTAAAGCCGGAACGCTCTCCTACACATGCCGCAAATTTGCACATGTTAAGAAAGCTCTCAATGACAAAGGTTAAGATGATTGAGTTTGACAAAGACCCCGGCAGATTTCTTATACCGTGTGATTTTCCGGAGATGAATGAATGCTTAGCCTTGGCCGATCTCGGTGCAAGCATCAACCTAATGCCTCTCTCCATTTGGAAAGAACTAAGTCTCCCAGCTTTGACCAAAACCCGAATGATACTTGAACTTGCCGACCGAACGATTTCTACTCCCACCGGCATCGCCGAGGATGTTTTCGTGAAAGTTGGAACGTTCTTCTTTCCTGCCGATTTTGTGGTCGTTGATTACGTTGCCGATCCTCGGGTTCCCCTAATCTTAGGAAGACCTTTCTTGAGGACGGCACGTGCCTTGATCGATGTTCACGGTGAACAAATGACCCTTAGGCACGATGACCAATCCGTGACCCTTCACAGTTTTGTAAACTAAGACTTCGTCCAACAATATTCATTGAATCGGTTAACCGAGTCGATGTTATTGACATTGCTTGTGAAGAATATGTTCAAGAAGTACTTGAAATTTTTGAAAGGTTGGGGCATCCCACTTCAACGTCAGAACCTTGATTCAAAGATCGATTCTCGCTCTCCATCTTTCACTCCCTTCGAAGGAAGTGATTTTCTAATGGAAGAGATTGATGAATTTCTTGAACACGATGATTCAATACCACCGGGTGTTGACGGCATCTATGATTCTGAGGGAGATACTGTTTACCTTGAGGAATTGTTAAGTGTGATCAATAGTGACCCAAATCTCCCTCTGTCACCAGTTTGTGAAATTAATGTGCCTGAAAAGGTCAAATCTTCATGTGAAGATCCTCCTAACCTTGAACTCAAAGACTTACCATCCCATCTTGAGTATGCGTTTTTGGAGGGTAATGACAAATTACCCGTCATAATCGCTAAAAACTTAAAAGATAAGGATAAAACCGCCCTGATCAAGGTTCTTAAGTCACACAAACATGCCATAGCTTGGAAGATTTCTGATATTAAGGGGATAGATCCACAGTTTTGCACCCATAAGATTTTGATGGAGGAAAATGCCAAACCCGTAGTTCAACATCAGAGAAGAGTTAACCCCAAAATCCATGAGGTTATTAAGCAAGAAGTTATCAAACTTCTTGATGCCGGGTTAATTTACCCTATCTCTGACAGTCCCTGGGTAAGCCCGGTTCATTGTGTCCCTAAGAAGGGAGGCATAACCGTGGTGAAAAATGAAGAAAATGAATTAATACCCACTAGGTTGGTTACGGGATGGCGAGTTTGCATCGATTACCGAAAACTCAATGATGCAACTCGTAAAGACCATTTCCCGTTGCCATTTATGGATCAGATGCTTGAAAGATTAGCCGGAAATGAGTACTATTGCTTTTTGGACGGATTCTCCGGCTACTTTCAGATCCCAATTGACCCACTTGATCAAGAGAAGACTACCTTCACCTGCCCTTACGGGACATTTGCCTATCGTCGCATGCCTTTTGGGTTATGCAATGCACCGGGCACGTTCCAAAGGTGTATGGTTGCAATCTTTCACGATATGATTGAGAAAACCATGGAAGTCTTCATGGATGATTTCTCGGTTTTCGGTGATTCTTTCTCCTCTTGCCTTTCCCATTTAGACAAAATGCTCCAAAGGTGTGAAGACACCAATCTTGTGCTAAATTGGGAAAAGTGCCACTTCATGGTCAAGGAAGGCATAGTCCTTGGCCATAAGATTTCTAAATCCGGGATTGAGGTTGACAAGGCAAAAGTTGATGTCATTGCAAAATTGCCTCATCCTACTACAGTGAAGGGTATTCGCAGTTTTCTCGGTCATGCCGGATTCTACCGACGATTTATTCAGGATTTTTCCAAAATCGCCCGGCCTATGACCCACCTCCTTGAAAAGGAAACTCCGTTTATCTTCTCAAAGGAATGCATCGAAGCATTTGAAACCCTTAAGATGAAGTTAACCCAAGCTCCAATTCTAGTTGCTCCCGATTGGGACTTGCCCTTTGAAATCATGTGCGATGCAAGTGATTTTGCTGTTGGGGCAGTCCTAGGGCAACGTAAGACCAAGCACTTCCAACCGATACACTATGCAAGCAAGACTATGACCGAGGCTCAAGCACATTACACTACAACGGAAAAGGAATTACTTGCCGTAGTGTATGCTTTCGAGAAATTCCGGCCATATCTTGTCTTGTCCAAAAGTATAGTGTATACGGACCACTCGGCTCTTAAGTACTTGCTTGCTAAGCAGGATGCTAAGCCAAGATTGCTCCGGTGGATTTTGCTGCTCCAAGAATTTGATGTCGTTATCCGTGATAAAAAAGGAGCAGAAAATCTCGCCGCAGACCACCTTTCTAGACTTGAAAATCCCCATCAAAGTGAGCTCGAGAAAAAGGAAATTACGGAAACATTTCCTCTCGAGACACTTGGGATGGTTACCTTTCGTGGTGATGATAATGCCCCATGGTTTGCCGATTTTTGCTATTAAGTATCTTTTTGCTAAAAAGGATGCTAAGGCAAGACTGATGCGGTGGATCCTTTTGCTCTAAGAATTCGATGTTGAGATCCGAGACAAAAAAGGAGCAGAAAATCTAGCCGCCCTGACCATCTATACAGTCTGAGAACTCACCAAAATGAGTTCACGAGATCAAGGAATATCATGGAACATTTCCACTCGAAACTCTTGGATCGGTTGCTCTTCGTGATGATAGTACCCCATGGTTTGCCGATTTCGCAAATTACCATGCGGGAAATTTCATTGTCAAGGGATGTCGACCCAACAAGAAAAAACAAGTTTTTCATAGATGTCCAACATATTATTTCTGGGACGACCCTTTCTATTCAAGTCTTGATTGACAAGTAATTAGGGTCTGTGTTTCGGGGCCAAGTTGCTTTTGACATTCTTAAAGCTTGGAACACAGTGGACCCAATGGTGGACAACTACGGTGCCAATTTAACCGCTAAAAAGCGTCTTCGATTTAGGGTTTTTATTGGACCATGTTTTACAAGGATGCCTCGACTTTGTCAACCCGATGTGACAATGTGTCACGTCAAGGAAAATAAATTCGCATCGTGATGAGATGCCACAAATACTCTATCCAAGTTGCGAAATCTTTGACATATGGGCATTGATTTTATTGGGGCCGTTCCGTCTTCATGAGGGAACAAGTCTATACCTCGTGGCAGATCAGATTACTTATCAAAATGGGTTGAAGCTCAAAAAGCGATCCCCACCAATGATGCCGAGTTGTTTGTCATTTTTCTTTAGAATTCTCTTCTCAGATTTGGTTGCACCTCGTGCCAATCATAAAAGTGATCGCGGAACCCTTTTTTGCAAATGACAGTTTTCTAGTCATGCTTATTTACGGAGGTAACTCATCGTCTCCTCCACGCGTCTTTCCAAAAAAGTGGGCAAGTTGAGGTATCAATTCGTGGGCTTAAAAAGAATTTTGAAGGACCGTAGGCGAAAACGTGCCTCTTGGTCGGAACAAAATGGATACGCTCTCTCGGGCTTCCGTACAGCTTACAAAACACTATGGTGCACTCTGTTATCAAGCTTGTTTATGGAAAGCATGTCTCTCACGATTGAATTGGAGCACAAAGCTTACTGGGCCCTTAAGCATACAAACTTTGATATCAAAACCGCGGGTGATCACAGGAAAGTTCAGCTCAACGAACTTAATGAACTTCGTGATCATGCCTATGAAAATTCTTTGATTTACAAAGAGAAAACAAAGAGAATCCATGACTCCAAGATCAAAAATCGCGTTTTCAACGTCGGTGATCGAGTCCTCCTCTTTAACTAGGGACCATTCACTGTAACCCAAGTTTTTCCATATGGCACTGTCGAGTTATCCCAAAACTCCGGGCCAAATTTCAAAGTGAATGGTCATCGTTTGAAACACTACTTTGGAGGGGACATACCAACCGAGGTTGTCCCGGATCTCCAGACGTTCCCCATGGACCAATAAATTCGGGGGACGGGCATGCGTAGCGACTTTAATCAAACGCGCTTTGTGGGAGGCACCCATGCTTATCAGTTGTATATTAGCTAATAAGTGTTTTTGTGTGAGGAGGCTTACATCTTCCATTACCCGTGTTTTGTCCGTATTTTGTCATGCTTTGTGTTGTATATCAGGATTTCCCGGTATTGTGAAGACTCTCGTCTTCATCCAAAAGAGTTTCACACGCCTCAGCTTCATTTAGGGAATCAAGTATCCACAAATCTATCGACTAAACGTTTTATCTTGGGCAAACTCATAAACGGGCCTTAGATTTACGTAGGTACCCTTTAAAACATCGAGGACGATGTTTAGTTCTAGTATGGGGGGGAATCTTAGATTTGATTTTGCATGCAGTCGTTGTATATCACACAATCACCGTTTTTACCACCAAATTTTCGCAAAATACAAAATAAAATGAAAATTTTTAAAATTTTCAAAAAAATAAAATAAGTTGTTTTGTTACAATTTTGATGTCCAATGGTAGAATGAGAATAAATTTTGACTCGATTCGGGGTTTTGAGCTAGCTTTGTCCCTTAAAAATTTATAATCGAAAGTCTTATTAGGCTTAAGCATTCGCGGGATCCTTTTATTTGGGAATTTAAATTTGCGAACGAACGAAAAATGATAGTGTTATTTACAAGGTAGGATGTATATCAAGGATTATTTATTAGGGATATCTTAAAAGCTTATATGTATACTTGTCGTTTTTATCTCCCAGCAGCTCTTAACTGACTTATAAACGTGCATAATTTGTTCTAACTTTAAACCGCATTCTTCTAAAAAGAAGCTCTTTCGGAACGAAAAATATTCATCTTAGTTCAGCACTTTATATTGAGTTTCTAAAACGAAATTTTCTCTATTAAAAAAAAAATAAAAAAATAATAATAAAAAATAAATAAATAAATAAATAAATAAATAAATAATTTAAACTGTGGGCTAATAAAGGTTTACTGCATCTTGCGTAACAAACCGATGTTGCAGTCTTCAAAACAAGGCCCATAGTGAGTTATTAAATCAGTGGTGTTATCAATTAAAAGCCGTCGTCAGACTAAGTACACTACATCTTGTCGGAGGCGTGGTCGTGTTGTAGTCATGTAATGATGACGGTAGTATAGTATATAGTAATAAGATAATTTTAATGGTTTACAGATTTCTTTTTCTAAACTACAGTATATTTTGAATAAGAATAACTTGCTCTTAGACTTCAAAAGTTGTTGGTTGCCGTCGGATAGATTATTATTGATTAGTACTTCTCGTGGGGTGTCAAAAAACCTGGGCACTTAGCCTGATGAGGCTGGGACGTTCGAGAGAAAGGTCGCTAAAATAGGAATAATCTCACCAATGAAATCATTAAAATTTTTTGATGTTTGTGTGCTTTGAGTAATGTTGTTTATTTTAACGTGTAAATCTAGATATTCGCCTAAAGGGTGGAGTATCCGACTTATACATTGCGAACATTCTCCTGTGGGGTTTCTCAATTTGATAACTAAGCGAACTCGGCTGGGAATCTTATCGAGAATATGCTGGTTGGTGGGTAGATCTAGTCTTTTCCCAGATTTATTCAGAAATATGTTATGAAACATAAACTATGCTTACTTTCTAATTGTCGATCTAAATTTTAACTTACAAATTTAAGCACAATCACCTTAATTGAATAATTGTTGGGTTTCCCTTTTTTGGTGTTATTCTTTGTATTTTTTTAGTGTGGTTTTTTTTTGGTTCTTTTTCTTTTTTTCTTTTTAGGGGGCGCAAAAGTTGACAAAAGTCATAGTTATAAGTAGTGTTAGCATCTTTTCTTGTACTTAACGGTGGTTTCGTTTTACGTTTAGTTTGGACTAGTGAAATATCGGGGACGATGAATTTATCATTGGACATCCGTAGATTTTTTATGGGCGCTTCTCATTTCTTTGATCCCAATAAAGGAAGTCAAACATGGTGTTAAGAAAAAAGAAATAAAAAGAAAAAAGAAAAATCATAAAAATATTAGGATTGTTGTGTACATATAAAAAAAATGTGAAAACAGGGAACTTGTCGAGCTATTGATTTTTAGTTTCCCCTTGACGAACACTTAGCTACTTTTCGAGGTTATTAAGGGATTGAGATTCTTAGTTTTTGTAAGTGTTTACTTCATAACATTGCGTGAGGACATGGCAATACCTTAGTATGGGGGATTTTGGTATGTGCTTAATTACACATACCTTTTTCCATTAAAAACGGACTTAAATGACCAAAAACAGACAAAAACTGCCAAGTATATGTTTTGTTTTCGAATTTGTATTATGCAGGAAAACAAGATATCAACAAAAGGACGAAAAACAAAGGCCAAAAACGAACAAAACGAAGATCGGAATTGGAAAAGTATGTGAAGACCAGAGTCAAACTCGAAGCCAATAAAAGTCAGTCAAAGTCAAAAAGTCAACAGGAAAGTCAATCCCAACAAAAGTCAAAGTCAAAGAAGTAGAAGCAATGGAAAATACAACTTTAGGGACTAAAATTGCCAAAGTCCCAAAGTTATATTCAAAAACTTGAATGAAAAGAAAAAAAAATGGAAAATACAACTTTAGGGGCTGAAATTGCCAAACCCTTAAAATTGTATCACTTAGGGACTAGCTTTGCAAGGCATAAATATACATTGAGGGGTCGTTTTTGCCATCCTCCCAAAGTTGTGTGTCTACAAGAAAACACAACAAGAAGAAGTGAGGAAAAAGACAAAAGATTGAAGACCTAGCTCGTTTTTGTATAAATGGGGCCAAGTGTAAGCCTTAAAGGCATCTTAGAAAAATCTTAGTCTACTTGTAATTTTTCACTAAGTCATTTTACTTATTTTTCAGCTTATTAAGCTTTTTCTTTCAGCATTGTATCAATTTTAAAATTTAATGAAATTGTGAGGTATTTAAGTTAAACTTCAATCTCTAAACTCCAAGTGTTAAGTGGTTAAATTGTGTTAAAGAGAGGTTAAAAAGCTCTTAGAATAGCTTATTTATAAGCTATCTTCATTGAGTAAACTAAGAAGTTAAGTAGAAAATACAAAAATCAAAAAAAAAGTCCACTCTCAATTACCACAGCTTACTTTTTGGAAGATAAGCCAAGTATGGAAGGGCTTATGGACACCACCAGCTTATCTTTGATAAGCTGGAGCTTGTAGACAAAGCTTTTAATAGCTTATTACCCCTTGTTTAGAGCAAAGGCCCTTGTAAGTCCTCTTTTCTTCATTTTAGCTCATTTTCTTATATTTGCTTATTTTCAGCTTATTGTGCTTATCTCCTGTTCCAATATGCTTATTTGTGCTTATTATTGTTGTTTGATCACCTTTTGTTGAGTCCCTTGTCCTAACTCTCCATAAAACAGCCCTTAAAAGCCTTTTCAATACTTAAAGGGGTGTTTGGGACAGTGGCTAAAATGGGTCAAAATGGGATTTGCAATGGGTCAGGTCATTTGGTTTACTTTGTCATCATTTTTAAGTAAGTATTAAGCTGTTTTGAAAAGTTTTTAGAGTTAAAAGTTGGATTTTAAAGACTAAAGTGTTGAAGGTTCAAGTCTGTGGAAATATGCTATCTAGAAACAGCTTATTTCCTAAGCTTTAGATAAAAAGTCTTTAGGTATCACTTTTGTGTTTGTTTTGAGTTCAAAATGAAGTGTCAAAAGAGAGTTTAGGAAAGCCTTTGGTCTTATGAGTTTTTGGTCAAATTCTGTCAAGTTACATCAAAAGTGTCAAGTAGCCTTTTTCATGATCATCTTTAGGTGAGCTACAGTAGGATTTAGGATTTTATTTTTGGAGAATAAGTAGTTTTTAGGCCATACTTTATCTTTTTGTGCTTATTTCCCATTTTATAGCTTAATTGGTTGCTTATTTTCAAGGCTGCAATTGCAACTTTACCATTTTCATAATCTGTCAAAAGGGGTCCCCTGGTGCTAAAGCCAGTTTTGATTACCCCTTTAAGCCATCATTAAGCTCACCATCTACACTTTTAGGAAGCCTATAAGCTCTTTAACAAGCCCTCAAAAGCCCAAACCTTAAGACACCCTCTAGGTGGCTTAACTTTAAGCCAAAAGTAGGCTGTGACTGTTTTACAAACAGTCTTAAGCTCAAAAGCTCAATTAGCTTATTTGAGCTTGTGGCTTATTGTTGTTGCTTGTTTCTTATTGCATTAAGCTTATTAGGTTAGTTTAGATAGCTTTTTGGGAAATTTAGCTTATTTTGAGCTTTTTAGAGCTTATTTTCAAATCTGCCAAAAAAGTGCCCTGGTGCTTAAGCCCTTTTTGACAGCTTCTTTAAGCTGTCCAAAAGCTCACCATTTTCCTTCTAAAAAGCATTTTTGGCTAGCTTATAGGGTGTGCTTTAAGCCCCTATAAGCTCAGCCATTGGGTCCCACTTTAAAGGCTTAAAAATAAGCCCCAAAAGTGCCCCAAGGCCCTTTTGGGACTGCAACCCAAGCCCAATTTGGCAAATAGCTTATTTCAATTTCCTGGCTTATTGGTTTGACTTCCTTAGCTCATTTTTGTTGATATTTGCTTATTAGGTGTAGTAGATGACTTAGTTTTGCTTACTTACACCTAGCCTTTGCTTATTTGTTCTTAAAAAGCCAAGAAAAATAAGCCACTTTTTTTTAGCCTTTTTAAAGTTCTGTCAGTTTTAGGTGCTTAATTGAGGGCTTATTTGTGTTCCAAAGCAAAAAGTAAGTAGGGCTTATTGAAGCTTGTTGGCCATTTAACAAGGCTGTGGGCCCCACTTTCTCTCCAAAACAGCTTAAGGGGCTTAAATTTAAGCCCCAAAAGCTGTCCCAACTGTTGCAAAACAGTTATAAGCCCTTTGGCTTATTTCACTTTTCTCTTTGCTTGATTTTGACTTTAAGCTGATAATTTGTGCTTATTAGATTGGCTTTAAGCCATTTGTAGCTTATTTAGTTAGTTGTAGCTTATTTGAGCTTATTTAGTTAAAAATTCTAAGTCTTAGTATACTTATAGCTTAATAAGCCATTCTGCCACTTTTAAGCCCTTTTTCCTACTTATTTATAAGCAATCTCAAAAAGTTGTAGTTATAAAAATTGTTAAGCTCAAGGAGCTTAACAAGTTTGTGTAAAAAGTTTAAAAAAAAAAGGGGAGATAAGGGGAAACCCGGGTGAGCAAGACTCGAACCCGGGCCTCTACCCTCAATACACCCCTTTTTATAACACTCCCTTACCGCTGTGCCCTTGGGTCTTTTCTGAAAGACTCTTGGGCACTTAGTTATATAAGGGAGTTTTGAGCCTTAAAGCTATAAGATTAGTGTAAAGTATTTTAGGTAATTTTTTCAGAATTTTTAAAAATAGTTTAGTATTTTTTATAATTTAATTTAGTTAAAAGTTTCTTTGGAAAATTTTTCTAATTTTTAAAAATAGTTTAGTATTTTTTACAATTTAATTTCGTAAAAAGTTTTAAAAATTCATAAAAAATACAAAAATTATAAAAAAAAATATTTTTCTTTTTTAGAAAATTTTCTTTAGTCATAATTTACGTAGGAAAAATATAAAAACTTTTGTAGGGTTAATTTTTCAAACTTTTGATTTTTAAAGAACGGGTCCCGGGTACGGATTTTGTCTTGACTCGTTTTTGGGTCAAACGACCTCCGTTTTCAGTCTAGTCTTTTTCATTCTTCATTATTAGTCCCCTAGAGTAGTTTAGAAGTAAAAATTTCTTTGTAGGGTCAATTTTGAAGATTTTAGGTTTTTGACCCCTTGTTCGGGATTCGTGCTTTCGTTTTTTTTGCTTAATTTCATAATTTTTAGGTTTTTCTTAATCGTTTTTGTTTGTTATTGTTTAACTTAGCTTTCCACACTCTCAAATCATTTATACATTAAACTCCATCTTTCGATCTGTATGATATCCAGTACAGCCTCGTTGGGGGATAACCGACCGGGAACTCTTTTTCGATATTTTTTTCATTTCTTTATATTTTATTTAGTGAATTTTGACTTCTTGCCTTGGTCAAAGGTAATTGGTTGAGTGTTTGCTTATATATTATATATATATATATTATTGACGAATCAATGCCTCTTTAGCTTCCGCGGTCCAATGAAAATCACTTTTCTTCGTGCATTTTTTCAAATTTTTAAAGAACGGTAATGATTTCTCTGCTGATTTGGTTAAGAACCTGTTCAGGCTTGCGAGCTTTCTGTTTAACTTTTGTACGTCCTTTAAACATTTTGGGGATGGAAGACTTAAGACAGCGTCTACCTTGTCTGGACATACTTTCAGCCTCCTGGTTTTGACTTTGTATCCTAAGAACATCCCTTCTTTTACCCCAAATGTACACTTTTTAGGATTCAATTTTATGTTAATTTCCCTTAGAGTTTTGAACGTCTCTTCTATATCTCTATCTCATCCTCTGTTCGGCTTTTGATGACAAGGTCATCCACGTACACTTCGTGATTTTTGCCAATCTGTTTGTGGAACGCTTTGTCCACCAGACGTTGGTAAGTTGCTTCGGCATTTCTCAGGCCGAAAGGCATCTTTGTATAGCAGAATATTTCTTGTCTTGTAATGAACGCTGTTTTTTCTTCATCTTCTTTTGCTATTTGTATTTGGTGATAGCCTTTGTATGCGGCTAAGAAGCATTTGAAAGGATACAGGGATTCCACCTTCCAGTCTATTTCCGGTAGCGGATAACCATCTTTTGAGCATGATTTGTTTAAGTCCTTGAAATCTACGCACATCCTCCAACTGTCATTATGCTTCTTTACCATCACCGGGTTGGACAACCAGTCATGGTAGTGTACTTCCTTCATGATTCCTTCCTCTACAACTTTCCCAACTTCTTCCTGTATTGCCTGGTTTCTATCAGCTGCTTGCCCTCTTTTCTTCTGTCTAACCGGAGAACATCCATCCCGCACATTCAAGCGATGTTCCGCAATATGTCTTGGGACGCCGGTCATATCCACAGGCTTCTAGGCAAAAATGTCCAGGTTATGCTGAAGCAGATCGCACAACTTGTTGCGGCCTTCTTTTGTGAGAGTGGAACCGACCATTATTGTTTGCTCCAGATATTCTAGATGTATTGACACCTTGATTCTTTCTTCCACTGTTTGCTTGGTAGCCGGAAGGTTCCCTTCTGGTCTGGAGACCATCACACATTCAAGCGGGACCATCCTGCTACTCTTTAGAGTAATTACTCCTCCTTCAACCGGGAGCTTTAGCATTTTGTGAGTTGTCGACGGAACTGCTTGTAATTTTCCGACTCCTGGTCTTCCAATAATTCCATTGTACGGAGATGGTGACCTTACAACCACGGAATTCATCTAAGCTGGAGTGGAGTGTTCTTCGTCTCCAATCTTTACCGGTAGTTGTATTTGCCCTATTGGCCATATTATCTCACCGCTGAATCCAATCAAAGGGGTGGTGGCTGGCACCAATTGGTTCTTGATTTCCAGACAGAGTCAGCTGAAGCAATGCTCATACAGTATTTATGAGGCTGATCCGCCATCCATGTACATGCGGTGTATGTAATGGCCTCCTATTTCCGCCTCGATGATCATTGGTCCTTATGTTCCTTCATCTTCACCTAGGGGTGGGGAAAGGATTTCTGGGTTAGGAGAAAAGCTTTGTGTGATTCTTTTCCTGGCCACTCTTTCCCAAGGTTGGACCATTAGGATGGCTAATGCTTTATCTTTCCCGAAGGTTTCTCTTTTCTTTGCCGCCTTGGGTTGTTCCTTTCCGTTGTTCTGTTTGAGCTCTTTGATTAAGTACGACAGCTTTGCTGCCATGAGCATTTCTTCGATTTGTTTCTTCAGGTGCATACACTCGTCTGTGTTATGCCCTACTTCACCATGGAACTCGCAAAATTAAGCGTGGTTCCGCTTCTCGACCGGGGTTGTCATTGGTGGCGGATCTTTGAATTTTCCTTTGTCTAAAGCAAAACTTTCTTTGGGAGTTTTTGTGAGGAGCGTAAACCGATCATGCTTCCTTTCCGGCCTTTGCTGGTTTCGGAAGCCTCCTTTTTTTGAAATTTTGCTTCTGATTGCCCTCTTGTTGTTTCCATGGTGGGAACGACTTCTTCTGCTCGTGATTCGAGGCTGCCACTTCCCCCCTGAGGAAAGATGTGGTCACTCTCATCATTTCATCAACTATTTTTAGGATTTTGTCATGGAGACGTTTGATGAGTTCAGGATTTGTGATTCTATGCACGAATCCAGAGATTCTCATGCACTCTGGTGCTCCTTTGACATCCCTTCTTTCTAGTTTATATCTTCTCACAAAGTCTTCCGTGGACTCTCCCACCCGTTGCTTGATGTTATGGATCTCTATGGGATCTTTGATGCATTTCTTCTGCTGAAGATAGTTTTCCAGGAATGCTTTCTTCAGATCATCATAGTTGTCTATTGATTCAGCCAGAAGGTCGTCGAACCATACTCTCGCGTTTCCTGTCAGCGTAGAGTTGAACATGTGACACCAGGTTGGCATAGCCCACCGTTCTGTTTTTGCGGTTGCCTGAAAGATTTTTAAGTGATCCTCCAGATCCTCACTCCCGTCATATGTCTTAATGTGGCTGGGCATTCTTGTTTTTGAGAAATCGAAGTAGCGGATTCTAGGTGTAAAAGGATCTATTTCTTCGCACGCCCATGGCTGGGACAAGTCTTCCTCCTCCCCACTTGATTTCTTCCTCTTTGATCTTGACTTCCAATGCCCGCCTCCACTGTCCTCACTTTCTGAGAGTGCTTATGTATATCTCGAGAGGGAGCGCTGGTTGTGGTTGTCTGAGCGTGCGGACACACTCTTTCCTCTGCTTCCCAACCTTTTGAACACGCCTCCTTTTTTCTCTCTCAATTTTTGCATGGCGATCTTGACCGGTTGCGTCTTATTCTTGAAAACACACTAGGGCTGGGTCTTGGGGCTACGGAACTGTTGCGGCCTATATCTGTGCTTTTTGTCTTGTTCCTTTGGTACTCTCGTTCCTTGACATCGGAATACCGTGATGTTCCAGGAGCATCCTTCTGACAGTTAATTTTAAGTCAGGCTTTCACTTCTTTCAGCTTTTCGTTCTTTTCTTTCTCCTTGTTAAACTTCTCGGCTATGATTGACAGCAATTGGTTGTAGTTCTCGTCACAATACTCTCGGAGGGCTGCGTCGGACGCGGGCCCACCTCGGTCTTGTGGAGTTGGCTCTTTTCCTCTCCCGACCGTATTCCGCACGGCGGACATAGGCTGACTAGGAGCGGATTGTTCATGATTGCTCATGGTGAGTATTTTCGTAGAACGCAGTTGTATTCTGGGTCCCACGGATGGCGCCAACTTGTTAGTATAAAAAGTGTTACGGATTGAAAAGGTGGATCTGGGGTGATTATTGGACTGGGCCAATGGATGCGATCTTGTACTAAACCAAGTGATGAGATGATTCCCTGCATAATCAAAGGTAAAACCGTTAGTCTTACCGTGGGGACGGACCCCACGATTAGACTCCGGCGTGAAAGTAAGTATTCATATTTGTCAGAGAATGTCGTATGTGTAAAATGTGGTCAGAAAATCATACCTTGTGGGGTGTCAGAGTACCCCTTTTTAAAGGTACTCCCCAATATTATGTTTTCCTAATATTTCGCTTGTACCTGTTAGTGGGCCGAAGTGGGACCTTTGTCAGGCAAGGATCCGCTTGTAATCGTGACTTGCGGATATGGGTTTGCCTAGCGGACTTCCGCTGATGTGCGGAAGTGTCCTTTGAAAGCTCTTCGTCCGTCTTGGTGCCTCCGGACCGTAGCCAGTTTGGCCTGGGCTTAGTTTTGGTCCATTGTGCTTTTTTATTGTCTTATTGGGCTTGGGCCTATATATGGCTTATGTAGTCCTAGGACCAAAAGCCTGCTTTACATGTTATACGTAATCAGATTATGTGTTCGTATGTTTGTGTGTTTTGAAAGGGACGTATCAAGTGGATGCCCGCTGTGGATTTTTGTGTGTGTTGGTTGCTTGAAACGGAATAGATGTTTTTGCCCGGTGGATATTTGGGTTGGTTTAACTTTCATCATGACTCTTCATTTCTTTTTGAGTTGGATCTGTGTGAATGCATTGGAATGGTTGTGATCAAATCTCACGAGTGCAGGAGAGGCTCAAAGACATTGGAAGAGGTGGGGAATGTCTACCTCGGTTGCCGGAGTCCTGGTAAATCAGTATTCGCTTTATTGTATTTAAGTGCCGGCGGGGGGTGCAGTTCTAACATCGAAATTTTACAACCCCATTTGGCAGGTATCTAACCACTATTTCTTATTTGTCACATCGTCATGTCTCGACCCGATTTGTGTTTAATCTGCACGACTTATGTGATGGCGTCAGGGCTGGTGTTGGCTTTGTGACGTTGCGCCTTTCTATGTGTACGATGGGGTTGGAGACGTCGTGATAACCGTCTCCCATACTGATCCAAACATTATTCTTCAAAAACTCAATAAATTGGTACATCTTGTGGTGGACAGGCGTCACAGATTGCGGCCTTACGAATAAGAAACTTTGTCCTTTTCTTTCCGTTCTTCATCAACGAGCCCAAGTTTGAAATTTCATGCATGTAAATCCACTTAAGTACCCAAAAACTCAAAATAAAGGTTTAGGCAAAAAACTGATTTAATGTGCACGGACTTTAAGGGCTAAATGACCCTAAAAAAATTAGTTGTAATTTTGCACCTCATCGTTATCCTTTACACTTAGATTTGCTTGTCCTCAAGCAAATAAGCTTTTAACTTAGAATATAGCATATTTTACGGGCACGTGGGTTTGGCGCAGGGGACGCCTGTGCATCCCATGCTCTAAGTAAAAAATAAGCACCCCTTAGACACTAAAAAAGTACGTTTGGTAAAGAGAAATTCAAAGAAATTAATCGAATCAAAGAATATAAATTCTGATAAATCAACTCTCTTGTGTAGGGCTGAGCAAATAGACCGTGCCCCCACCCCCCAACCCACCATGTTTCCAACCCAAAACTGGTCCGGACCGGAGATTGATGAAAAAGAAAATACGAGAATAGTAGAGAAAATAAAATCACCACTGCTCTAGAAAGAAATATAACATAGATAAGGAAAGAAGAGAAACAAAGAAAAAAAAAAAAAGAAAACGAAAAAGAGAAGAATAAGAAGAGGTTAAGAAAGAAAAAAGTAAAGAAGAATGAAAAGAAAAAAATAGAAAGAAATATAATGAATAACAAAAATTATTACGAAAAAAAAGAAAAAAAGGAAGTGAGAGGAGAAGAATAGAAAATCAAGAGGCACACATTAGTAAGAAAAAAGACTAAATGGAAACATGAGGACTCGTACTAAATAATAATTGAAGATAAACCCCATACATGATATATAAATCGGTAAAGACCTTCGGAAGAGGATGGAAAATTATGAAAAAATTACAAGAAACAAATAAAGTGGAAATGGAGAGATACATCATGGTGAATAATAAAACAAGCGTCAGCCCCCTTGCAACAAAATTGGATCAAAGCACAAGTCGAAAAAAACCAAACACACACCACCAACACAATAAATTCATCAATATCTAGACTAAATATGTCCCACCCCCAACTATAAGGTTCATAAGCGTCGGTGTTATAAAACGATGGTGTCTCCATACGTAGAAAATCTTTTCAAGATCGACGTGTTCCATGCGACTGAAAAGAGGAAAAAATTAAGTACGTGGATCAAATACTCCGCCCCCCCCCCCCCACCCCCGGCCCCTCCCCCTCTTGCGTCGAAAAGGAAAGATATGGAGGTTTAGGTGTCTCTAAAAGTTATTCATTATGTTTTAATAATGGGCGCTCATATTCAATACTATGAGAGAGGAGTTTGGAGAAGTATCAGAAACAAATCATGGTATAATTCATAGTGATGGTGTGTAAAAACATCAAAATTCAACGTATAAAATGCATGGACTTACCTCTTCATATAAATATCTCCCCATTTCGTTACTCAAACATGGAAATCACTTATTCGGGAGGTGCCTAATATGCTTAAAGATCGTGGTGTGGACCTGATACATTCTCAAACTGTACATATTAGTGATGGGTAATGGTTTGCGCAACGTAATATTTGGATTGAGAAGTTTTGGATGGAGAGAGATAGATAGATAGAGTTTACCGTTCACGCAGTCGCGTGTATGTTTCCTTGAATTTTTGCTTTAGAGATTAATAATGATTGTACCGGTGGCTGATAACTGCATAATTTCTCTTCAGGTTAACCTCTTTCTTCGTCCCTCTGTCTGTTAGATAGAGGACGAGCAGAGTTACAGAATCTTCTCTATTTGTCTCTTTTCCAAACCCGCTTCATTTTGAAGGGACATTGTAGGTCTCAATATGGAAGGATAGATGGCGATGTGGAGATTACTCAACTTTAAATGGCGAGGAAAGAGGGGCAAGCGGTGTTTTACTCGGAGCAGTTTCAAAGAGATCGCATTCGCAATTCTTCTTCGATAGAATGTTTCTTGCGAAAGCCTCTATGACTACTTTGATGAGGTTAAATATGTTCAATAAAATAAATGTTTTTGCAGCTGATCGCGTTTTCCTGGTGACGAGTTGCTACTCGATCCACTTTACAGCATCACGGTAGTTCCTAGTTTCTGATCTTTTATGATAACCGTTTGCCCTACTCTGCTCATAGGAGATGCCCTCGACTAGAGGTCTTATAAGTTGCAGGATTGTTACGGATATGTCAGCTCGGTATTGCCGTGGTGGAATAGCCTATCATGGACGCACCTTGGGTTTTTAATGCTGTATTGGTACTTAATTGGCGACTTAATTCCTTCAGTCTTAAGCTCTAAGTTAAAGATTTGCATGGTAAATGGAAGGAGTTCTTTATATAACTTGGATGGAGCGTAGGATGATTTCGTAATCAGTTGCTATCTTCTCGTCGAAAGCCCCTCGTACAAAGATGTTATTTTTGGACGATTGCTGTTTCGCCGCTAGGTTTTCACTGTGTGCCTTTCTAGATGCTAACTGTACTTTTAGTTGTTGCGATAGTTGGTTTGTATACTCACACCCCTATATGTCTCTTTTGTAATTCGTTTTCCGATGTTTCTTGCTAGTTGGTAGTTCTAATAATGTTGCCGTTCTAAAAAAAAGTGAGCCAGTCGAGGTCACAAAATTTTGAATCAGACATTGAAAAATGAAAAAATTAATCCGCTTGTGGTCACAGAGGTTCACTCGCGCTGACTCCGGGTCATCCAAAATGATACCCGCCCTGAGATTAGTCATCGCAATGTCGAATCGAACACCAACCTAACAAAAACAACTAAAAAATATAAAGAATGCAACTTGAGTTTACTTTTGTAACTCGATCTTTATATATTATGCCACCTTAATGCCATATCTAGACATTCTATTAAAAAGCAGTTTTGAGTGACGTCATGAAATCGTAAATTTACATATGTGTCATTCAATTAGAGTGTTTAGGTTCAAATTGCTTATGTCTTAATTCTACACAAAGTAAATTAAATTAATACATGTGAGTATTTCTTCCTCTTCTCATATACACAGTACATGTACACAACAGTACATGTACATTTTTATTGAAAAATAAAGATTTTGTAGACACTTTTTCTACTGATTTCTCACTTTCTCTTCATTCAAGAATTCAAATTAAAACCTCAAATTTTGAAAAACACTAAAACAGATTCAAGCAATGAAGCAAAGCAACATTTGTATATTTTCTCATCTAGATCATTCAAGCAGGTATATTTTCTTCTTCCTTTTTCATACCCATTTTCTTTCCTATCGATTATTCAAGCAGATATATTTTGGTATATTTTCTTCTTCCCTTTTAATACTTACATGATTATTGTTTCGATAACAGATATTGCTTAGGGGTTTCTTGAGTTTTTATATTTGTTTTTGTCTAGGATTCAACTTTTGATTAGGGAAAAAAAAAGGGTTTCTTGAGTTTTTATATTTGTTCTTTTGTCAGTAGGATTCAACTTTTGAACGAGGGGCAGATATGTTCGCGTTTCCTCCCATCCCCCACATCTTATTTAGTACAAATAATACAATAGTTAAGATAACAACAACTCATGACTTGGTCGCGTGTAATGAAAAACACAAATTTTGATATATCAAGATCAAAGAATAAAACACAGGGTAAAGAACACAATACAATTTTGTTTGCGGAAAAACAACACGGGGATGATTGAATGACAATGTGTGTGTGTTCTTGATATATCTTCCGCTGACACTCTAACATTAGCACCAAACACAAAGTATTATGAAGTTGCACAACTAACGCGTTAATCCACGGTCCTATCAAACCAAACTTCTCATTCGAGGAGGAAAGAAACCTTCAAAGGCGCATTTTTTTTGATGTGTTGAGAGTTCCATTATCCATTTTATTGGTTACTCGTCTAGATGTAAGCATCGTTCAGTTAGTATGATTGGCTTATCTTGTCAGTTGTAATGAAAAACAATTTTGATAAAGATAAAGATAAACAAGTAAAGAACACAAAACAATTTTGTTTGCGAAACAACAACGGGGATTGAATGACAATGTGTGTGTGTTTGATCTCTTCGCTTACAACTTAGCACAACCAAAGTATTATGCTAAGTTGACAACTATGCTAACCAACTAAACTTGTTCAGGGACTTAGTTGATTTGTAGGAGTAGGTTGATTTGAAAATGATGAAACATTTAGTGCACAAAGTTGACCTACTTCTTTACAAGGGTTCTCTGTTTATAGTGCTAAGGTAGGGTCATACCCACATGGGTGATAAGTGCGTGTCCCAAGGTTGATTGGACAAGTACATTTGTACAGTTTGTTTCTATTACAATTCTAATATAAGATCGAGACAAACACAATTTCTAAGGTCAGTGATGACACTGGCCTTGTCTTTATACCTATTTAGGATAGTTTGACATTGGGTGGATAAGTACTTGATCTTATCCATTCAAACTTATCCCGCTATTCTTCAGACTCTTGTCTTCAGGGTCTTTTAATAGTTGAGGAGTTCGTATGGATATTAGTGAGCTTATTGCCACAACACACTAACCCATCACTTTCTTCTTTGGCTCAGAGACTTCATTTACTGAGTGTCGCCTCACTGAATAGTTGAGTCTTTCTCATAGACTCTGGTTGAGCTTTTGAAGGTAACTCACTAAATGACTATTCATTCAGTAACCTTCATAATGTCAAAGGTTATCTAACACTTATGATATTTTCTATTCAAATTCAAGTGAAAGATCATTAGATTTCGAATTGGCCCAACAGTATAACTCCGGTCAATCTATTTATGGTCAAACTGTCAGATTTCTATTTTGTTTTGTCTTACTTAATATGTTTTTATCTGTTTTTTAGCTTAATTATGTATGGACCTCAAATATTACTAGTCTCGTGTGGTTATGAAATACGGTCTTTGATGGTTGTTTGAACGACCTCCTTCATAAGGAGATGAACCTCATAATTATTTATTTGATCAATCAAGGTTTGTGTATCTTGTAGTTTCAGAAGCAAGACTAGAGTATGTTGTGTGTTTGTGAAGCTTGGTTAGTAACTTAGTATTTGAATATACTAAAATTCGTGCTTAGATCTATATGGATGATTACGAGCGAGACAGTTTATCAATCCATTTCAAATTGGTGCCTACATCTATATGAATGAGGACAATAATACTTGTGCATCAATGTGATCATGGGTAAGTTTAGAGGACCATTTGTATAACTAATAAGAGACGGTTGTTGATTTACGGGAAATGGTAAGTTCATTCATTGCTTTTGTTGTTAACTTTATGTTTCAAGATGGAGCTTATAGCTTTTGGTTGTGGTATGTTTGACAATGTTGAAATTCCCTGCCTTATTTTGTGCAGTTATTATAATTCCTTTCGTTATTTGGTAACTGTTTTATTTAAGACTATAACACCTCAAAATCGGTTTTTAAGTATTTTATTACGATAATGCCATAGAACGAGTTTAACTATGACCTTATAGGTTTGAAGACGTTATGTGATTGGCTAGTCAACCCGGTAGTCAAACTATAAGTATAAATATTATGTAAATGGTTTTAGAAAATACCATGTGTCACAACTAAGAAGAAAATAAACTTGAGGGACCATTTTTGTCAAATAGGCAAAGTGGTAACTAACTTATACTAGTAAATCCCACATTATTCCATAATATTCCAGGAGTGTGTTTCTGGATCGGCATAGAGAAAGAAAAAGAAAAAGAAGGACACAAAGCTTGTTTGATGATAAATTATGAAGAGATTAAGGTCTTATTCGTTGAATTAAGCCTTGGTAATGATTCATCTACAAGTAAGTGATCATTTCTTTTGAGTTAATTGTGAATTAAAGAGTTAGAGTTTATGTATCCAAATTGGGGGTTTTGGGTAATTGATGTTCTAAAAACCTATATTGAGGTGTTTGTGATTATGGATTAAGGTAAATTAATGAATTAAGAACAAATTAGTAATTGTGAATTATGATCATAAAATGATCATATAATAATTAAGAGGGATTTGAATTATGTTATAAATGAGTTAGAACAACCTTAGTTTATTATGTAAATTGGAGTTGATTTTGGGGGTTTTTGGTTAGGATGAGGATCCTCTTATGTTTATTTGAACATGAGAGGTAAAGTTATGCATGTAGTAATTGTACATTATCATTAATAATAACAATGTACAATCACCAGCATGCATAACTTTTCCTTTTGGTTATATGATCATAGTGATGATCATATGATGATTGAGATGATTTTGGTTGTATTAATGGGTTATGTAAACCCTTATTGTGTTTTATTAATGATATGATGATAAGTATGGTTAGGGATGATAATTATGGTTAGGATTCAAGCAAGGAAAGTGATTGTGTCTTGTTGGTAAATAGCTTGGATTCAAGGTAAGTAACCATGTATTAATATGTTCTAAAAATTGAATGATCATTTGTTTATGTATGGTCATTGTTAAGTGTTTAAGACTTTAAGTGTATGGATTCAAGAGGCTTGAAGGTGAAGAGGGAACTAGGCTAGCTAAGTCCTAGGTAATGTGTTTCCTTGGTTTAGTCATGGGACTAATCCAGGTATGTATGAAATTTATGATTATGATGTGTTGATATGTTAGTTTGTTATTGATGTTTGTATGTGATGAGATTGTGGATGACTAAATGGTTTATCCAAGATGTATATGTATGTATTTGATCAAGTCGTTTATCATATCATATTATTGCGGGTTACTTACTAAGCGTTTCGCTTACGGTTTAGTTGTTTAATCGTTTTGTAAGTGATCATGTGATGAAGGTTAGATCTTGGTTAAGGTCTAAGAATTGGATGCTAGAATGTTGGAAGTATTGAAGTATGCTTATGATATTAGTGCTAGTTGCCGAGCTCATGTCAACGTTGAACCCCCAATGTGTCGTTGAGTGATGTATTTGGTAAATACGAATTATAAATGTTGTTTTAAAGAGTCCAAGTTCTTGGTATTGGGATAAGGATTATGCAAGTAGTCCAAGAGTAATGGTTAAGTGTATTTTGAAAATGGGGCATTTGGTAACCCCGTGCGGTACATGTTTATGGGACATTTAGTCCACAAATGTATTTGTAAATGAAGTAATATGTTATGTTTATGAATTCTGAAAGTTTTTGTAAAGTATCGAGCCCCGGAAGTTGTATTTTGGGTAAAAAAAAGGCAAGTCAGGTGAAGTAGTGTAGGCCTGAGGGCTTTAGCCGGCGGCTAGAGGGCCTTGGCCGACGGCTAAAGGTCTTAGAAGGGCTTTAGCCGGCGGCCAGGAACCTCGGCCGGCGGCTAAAGTACATCAGAAGGTTTTTCGGTTTTTGTCAATTTTGTTTTTGCCGTAAAAATCAAACCGTAAAGAGTTAGAAGGCATGCCACTCGCCATTTCGAAGCTAGTTGAGTCTAGTTTCATTTAATAATACTTTAAAAAAGTGAATGGTATTTGATTTTGATCAGTTATTAAAGGAACGACACAAGGTCTTTTTAAGGTTTTTATAATAGTTAAATATAATTTATGTATAAAAACGGAAAAGGCATGTTGTGGCGGACTTAAATAAACCTTAGTTGAAAAAAAAAATTCTTGGTGGACCAGAAAGAAATTATTGACCTTGATATAACCCTTTTTATACCGGAGTAAATGAAGACTCCTAGAATGGCACGCACGAAGAAGCCTAGGGCGACCAGCCGCAGCAAGGGAAGAGAGGCTTGTTCCATGTTAGCAGCTCGTCTTGTTTTCGATTTTGCCGGTCTAAGAAATGTTCAGGTCTTTGTGTGCGTGACGCCTAGCTACAAACTCTATATGATTCAGCAGGTGCCACACAGCTTTATGCATCAGCGGCATATTCTCTTATTGTGGTGTTTTCTAAGGTTGTTATGAGCATTATTTTCTAAGGTTGGTACGAGATTCTTTTTTGATAGTACATGCTAATTACTAATTACTGTAAATGTAGATGGTCTCTGAATACATCGGTGTGTACCAGCGTGGTTTTTTTCTCATTCAAGTTTATGTTGTGGCCATGTTTTAAATAACTATGAGATATCAATCTTTGTAGGTTGTCATCTTCTTGGCATTGGATGTTATCAGTGGATGAGATGAGGAAGTCTTCCGCAAAACCATTTTCTAGAAATACTCTAACATATTATCCTCTGATGTGGTTATAGCCGTTACTTTATACTAGCTTTATGTAAATGTAATTAGTAGACTTTTGAAATCTTTAATACAACTAAACATGTAAAAGTCCCATTACAAGTACTATATTATTGATATGATAAGCTTCTTCTATTGAAGATATGACACCATTATATGTCTTTCAAAGATAATTTTTGTGACAGTCAATTCATAGTTAACACGTAACATCAACTTATAATCAGTGATAATGCAAACAACTGAATGGAAACAAGTGCAAACAAAAGAATGAAAAAATGGTCATTTGTGCGTGCTTTTGTAAATTCCTGTAAAAGCACATAACTCTATACTAAAATTTGCAAATTCTTTTGCATGTATTCTTGTTGCATAGTTGTGCAATCAACTTTTTTTGTTTTATCATACCGCCCGTGTTGAACACAGGTTCTAATCTAGTTGCATAAATATGTGTGGTAAAATGGACTATAGCTGAGCGATAGGATTTTTATTCTAAGTTAAGAGTTACATATTGTTGTTTTTAATTACTTATTTTGGTTCAAAATAAATATATGTTTTTTTAAAATTTCCACTAATTATTCTTCATTCTAACAAGTTTCTACTAGTTAACCAATTAAAAAAATTCAAATCAAAATATTAGAATTTTAAATTAGTAAAAAGTTATTATCAAAACATAAGTTAAATTAATTGAACTATTTAAGTCTCCTCAGGTAAATATAAAAAGTTACAATACCTTCATTCTTGAAAATTCTTGTCTTTTAAAAAAGGAAACACGCAATTTAAAAAAACTGAAACTATTATTATGCCATTCAAGTACTCCAGTATCATGCTTAGTCATTAATTTTTTTTTCCAAGTTAACTAAAATAAAAAATAAATAACTATTTTGTGACATATCAAAATAAAAAGATGCATAAAAAATATATTCCCAGTCTCAAATTGATAGTTTATAAATTCTTTTTTTGGATATCTCAATTTGATTGTCTATTACTAAAACAGATGGAAAGTTTATTTGAATTTACCATATTACTTTTGATTGAAATAAATATTACAACTTGAAAAAAAACATTAATTAATTAGTTTGCCATAAAATTACCATTCTGTAAAAAGAAAAAGAAAATAATAATTATAATC
>BQNB010015309.1:0-60824 GCA_026074375.1 Tanacetum coccineum | reverse complement strand
ATATACTTTGATGTATTTTCTTGGAGTCTAATTTGCCAACCACTACACAACAAGTAATACTAAAGACAATTATACAAAACACTTTTAAAAACTCATATGCATCAATTTCAAATACACATACAAATATATTTCTGAGTCGGACATAAATTGCTAGGTTGTGATTGGACGTCGTTGCACGTTGTTGTTTGACCATCTTTATCAACTACTATTCATCCTTGTTTAAGGTGAGTTCTCGTAGCCTCACTTTCAAACTATTTTCTTTAGGGAAAATGATACTCAAATCTATTTTAAACTGTTTTACTTCTGTGCTAAACCATTACTACGTTTTTGGATAATGTTATGTGCCTATAATTACGTATGTGAATGTTGTTGTGTATGTTCATGCATGCTATTTGGGAAATGACAAAGAACTATTAAGCCGACTTGTGTAGCTCCAGCTGGTAGGCGATAGGTTCGGAGGACTATAAGCGCTTGGGCCATTGTTGAATGGTCCGTATGACTCGATTGCTATGATATGCTATGACTACTACGATTGCTATTGGATTGCTATGTATACTGCTTGCACTTCGCTATTATATTGCACTATTGTCCTACTCAAATTCTGGCATAACAACTGGGTTTATACTCTAAACCTACGAGCTTACCAACTTAATGTTGACCTTTTCAAGTATCATTTTTAAGTGATCAGCATTTACAAATCGAAGGTACTTGAAATCAAATTTATCCAAATGCCAAGATGTTTTTCTAAACACAAGTGTTTTTCTTCCATCAGAGATTGCATTTCATGTAACATTGTAAAGCAAGTTTCCTGTAACTAATTATGGTGTAATCTACTATCTTATGTGATGTAGCACCTCGGAAAAATTTAGAACATCTCGTTATTTTACGTAAAAGTATGTATCACAAGCAATTGCTAATTGTCGTTACTTTTACAATAAAAGTTATCCTTCTAGCGACATACAACATTTTTGCGCTATTCAAAGAGATATAATAACACGTGTAAACCGTCATTTTTCTTACGGATCACAAAAAAGGACACTTTGGAAAACGCGTAACAATAAAAATCATAATTTATTTTTACGCCGCGCGAAACAACATCGCACGACTATATTATTTTGTGAACCCGTTCCTACTTCAATAAATAAAATATAAATGGGTCAATATTTAGACTTAACTAAATCAACAATATAACTTGACGTTGCATCTCTTAAAAACTCAAAAATACAATATGTTATCTAAGTCAACCAGTAGATAGGAATTCAAAATAAACGAGCTAACACAATCATTTCGTTCTTACATCTAATGTCGTACACCTTTTGAGGCTATTCACCTACTACGTTTCAATATCATTTCAATTCACAAATAGTAACTATTCTTTAACAGCATTATAAAAAGAGTGATCATCACAAATAGTATCATACACTAATAGTATATGTGAATAATATCATTCACATGCATGGTTTCGGTGAACTAGTAATCACCTTGTAGTATAAATAGACACCATGCACGAATAAATTCATCCCAAATAAAATTTGAAAACAAAGATTTCACAAGTCAGTAGGAGCTAAGTTTTTAAGGGCTAGTAAACGTCGGGTTTCGAGAGAAGTAGTGATCAAAAGTGGGTCGAGCCCTTAACACCATCATTTTCCTCGTGGTCTAGCAAACGTTTGAACCCTTGTAAGTCATTCTCGTAGTTTAACATTTATATGTCTTTCACCATGTAGTTTAATGAGACCCCGATGTCGCATGACATATACACGACAAAAAACCCACGCGGGGTTAATGTGTGCATACGCATGCAAGGGTTTGAGTCGTGACCTACATAAAATAACAACACGTAGTGAAGACTTGGAAACAACATACCGTATGTAATAATAATAATGAAACCAGGAAAAATTCATTAACTTTAAACACTTATGAGACTTGCTATGTTGGCTAGTCAGGGATTGGTATACACTAGGATTAAGCATAAAATGTCGCAAGATTTCATACATGGTGACCTCGACCCATGGCATGTGCGTCACCAAGTCAACCCAAGACAAACCACAACGAGACTTTTGCTCGCTGTTGGTGCGTCACAGGCTCCGTAAAAAGAGAACCCATCGTGCTCGTGGTTCGTACAAAGACCCCACTATACTTGTCAAATAGTCACTGTTCGAGACGCATCCTCAATTCATGCCAACAGTCACCACAGGCCGTTGTCTTGTCGTGACTGTTGCGCTGCAAAGAGAAAGAACCACAGCAGCTGCTGTTGAGCTTGCTCCACACACCGAACGTCCTTGTGTCTAGAAAATGGAGTCTTCCTATTACAAAAAAAAGTAATATATATACATATGGGCTGCTACGAAAGAAACAAAAATAAAAAACAGTGAGCATAAAAGCTCACTGTTGTGGCGTCAGGTGAGCAGCAAAAAGAGAAAGGAGAGAAGACGGACGTGCATTATGTGGTATATATACACGTGGGGAGTTGGTAATATTTAAAGGGGTACATGCTTCCTAGCTTTTGGCAAGTTGACATAGGAAAGTTCACACTACTTTCATTTATAAAAAGTTAACGTAGAGATATATTGCATGCGTAGTTATCGAACTCTCGGTTCGAACCCCAAATGGTTTGACAACTCGTTATCAAGTATAGTTATTTCAACGAGTATAAAAATTTAAAATGGTATTTTTTATGACTTAGAATTATTAACAATGGGACAAGTTTTTTAAACAAGTAAACGAGTTTACCCCGGCATGTATAGTTTAGTTGACACCAAAATAAAAATAATAATAAACTCAAGTCTATTCGAGTTTAAATCATGATTTTAAAAGCCATATGACTTAAATTGCAAATTTTGAAAGTAGGAATATTAAATACACGTAAAATAAATTTTACTAAAATTATTTTACGTTCGCATAAATGGTGGCACATAAAATGAATAGTTAAGACGAGATTTAGGTGACGACTAGAATAGGTAAACGAGCGAGATAAACATATACATAACTCAATAGTTGATAAATAATAAGTTATATTATTAAAAAACTTAAACTGCATTATTTTAACAATATGATCATGTGATCGTAAGCACATAAGTACATCAAATTATGTATAAATACTTATATATGCGTATTCGTGTACCATCCCTAGAGCCAACGGTTCAATCAGCACTCTGAAAGCGTAAAAACGTTAACTCCTAAATGACAATACCCTTTTGACCAATTGCATAGTCTACTGCATACATTAATTTTTGAACGTAAACTCAGACCTTGTCATAATTATTTAGGTGTCTGACTGAGTTACTTTAACATGCATTGAGCCACTATCCGTTTCAGACGATTAACCAACAAGGTGAGTTTTCATAGCCCCTACTCTACTGTTTTAAATCATCTTTTGGGGTGAGAATATTGCTTATTTCAAACATGTGAATACAAGTACAATTACTCATTACTGATTGGTCTAAGTCCCGATTTAACCCAAGTTGCTAATTGCCCGATTTATCATGAACCGTCAATCTTTGTGAGCGCGAATGTTATGGATAGATCTATCGGGATTGACAATCCCTGTTTGTCTTGGACTGACATTAGTCAAGCAAACACAGTTTCATTTGAGTCAGATTACGGGTGTCCCGGGTTAGACACCTGCAAGGGCATTCATTTATTGTTGGTATATGTTAACGCTTCGGTGTCATGAGCTTAGACAATAGTAATGCAATTTATATGACTTTGTATCTGTTATATTGTCATATGCAGGTGAAATCTTGTGATTCATAAACACTACATTTTCTGCTTAAACAAACCTATGAACTCACCAACTTTATGTTGACACTTTAGCAATGTTTTCTCAGGTATTAAGAATGAAGATGCTATATGAAGTCTCATGCATTGCAGTTATTTTCCCGTTATCTGAAGATCACTTGTACTATTTAAAACAATGTTGTATTGTCTATTTTATGCTTCCGCTGAATGTTTAAACAATTTATTATTTCCTAATTCAAGTGATCCGTTTTCTTAAAACATCTCATATAGAGGTCGTTATGTATTGCTTAGAAGTATGATAATCATGAAGTCACACTCCCTCGGTTGACATTATACTCTGATATTTGGGGGGGTGACATCAAAGTTAGTTTCTAATTAACTTTATTTGTGAGAGAATTGTTGGAGGTTTGAAATAGTACATATTTATTTGGTTCTTTGTAAATATTGAGCATATGTTTGTGTGAAATAGGTGTTGGACGTGATACTGGATTTGCAACGAGAAGTCGAAGACGATGCACGTATGCAAATACAAGTTAAAGTTTAGTATTCAATAAAGTTCATTGTTCATATATGCATGATTAAATTTGAAGTTGTTGCGGTTCATGATAAGGTTTTCGTGGTTCAAGATATTACAGCGTGCAATGCACATGTGTATTTTTATCTTCTTTATCTCGTTAGGCAACTATAATTTCATACTAAATGAACCGAAATACCATGCTTCAAAATAGAAATCGGTATAAAAGGTTGCAACTTGTTAGTAAATGCACATGTATTCACTTACGAAAAATGTCTAAGGCCTCATGTCGACAGCTTACGATGTAAAAGTTGTTATCCAAGACAATCACATACATGTGGATTACGTTGTATGAAAAGAAAGACTTACAATTTACTTGAATAATATTTGTTTTCCACTTAAAATTTGAAATCAAAAATCTATTATACTAAAAGATTCAGCCCCTTAATTTAATGGGTCTGTATCTTTAAATGCTCTCAACTCAAAATCGACTTCCTGTGTAATTCATTCATTATCCAGATATTTAATATGAAGGTGAAGGGTTGCTGCCAGTTTTCTTGCAATTACAACCTTTGCCTTTAAGACGAATCTCAAACAATCTACCCCACAACCCCACGGAAGTTACACCGCAAAAGAATACAAAAGATCTTGGAGTTAAATGAGATGTGCACTCCTTTAGCTCCACACTTTTTTAATTTTGGTTAATTTTGATGGTTTACTTTTGTTTTTGTTCACAGATTATGTAGAAAGGGGACAACCGTGAGGATCTAAATGTGTGTGATGTTGGATTTTGTTGAAATCATTAATCAAGAAGGTAAACAAACTCCTCTTTTGGCCCATTTTGTTTAACTCAGTGATTTAAACGTGTGATGTTGTTGATGTTTGGGATTGCTTATGAGAATACCTGCTCATAGGGCTGTTTATAAATGCTTATTTGGGGTGTTTGGGATTGTTTGAGGAAAGCATTAGAGATAGCTATTTTGACTTCATAACATTCAAATTGGTCGATTTGGGTTATCTTATATCTTTAATGGGTCAATAAGTTATCTGCTAATTGCGTATCCGTCATCCAAAAGCCAAAATCACCCTTTTAAAAGCCGTGTGTGCTTCTTATCTGCTAATTGCTTATTCATTGCTTAAATAGTATGATTGATAGCTTAGACAACCTTGAATGTAAAACCGCATTTTGAGTTAAGGGAAACAGGAATCCTAGGACGTGTTATTTTTGATGGACTTGACCATTGAACAGTTGACTTATCGAGGGATCAAAGGAGTTACAAGGTGAGTAAATAGTTGACCATAAAATTGTACATGTTACTACCAGCTATGGAATTCATAGACATATGTCTTTATAACAGGTCGGACTTAATGGGGAGACAAAGAATTTGATATCGCTAATCGGCATCTCCGCTGTTTAGTGGAGTCAAGTTTTGTTGGTTAACTATTTTTCAACAACCATTGAAATGGTACAACTGTACAAGGCTTATTCTGATGCACCCGCTCGCAATGAGCCACTTGCTTTATATTAACGCTGAAGTGCAACAGCAAGGTTGCAACGTCAACAATAAGATGGAAAGTCAGCAAGGTTAGTAATTGATATTAGTTTAGATTCTTAGTTCCTTTGTGGTTACTCTTTTTTATATATATCAGACCACATTGGTCCATTATTAAAAGTACTAACCCGAAATGGAGCCACTTTCACCCTTTTTAAGCTGTTACAAATTGATACAATTTCTTTAATTAAGGGGGTGTTTGGTTTAACATATTTAGTTGCCTTATTCCATAGTCACATAAAATTAGTAACAAACTGACTCAGTTACATTGTTGATTCAAAAAGAGGTAAACTGTCTGGAGGACATCCAAACAGTTTTGTTAATTCGTGGTAGATGTAGAATACTGAATCTAAGAATTCTTATGTTTTAAACATTTTTTAATCCCCAAAGAGCATTTGTTGCCCACTGTGAAACCGTTTGTTTACAGGATGAATAATGTTATTAGTATAAAATACAAGGTGGAAATTTCAACCCATTTGCTTTGGGTTAAATTTATCTCCAACAGCTCAAACACGTAAAATGTTAAAACTTAGCTATAATGGGTACGGGTCAAAAGTGTTGGTTGGTCATAAAAAATACCCAATCTGCCCATTCTATAAAGCAACAAAACTGTTTGCGCTTCCAGTTCCAGGTTTACCTAAGAGGAGTTGTTCTACCTGTTAAATCAGCACTTTGGTGATGCGTTTCCAGATCTTTCATTATTTCTTTATCAGATTTATTCGCACCTTATGTTGAAACTATCTTAGGCAATAGTAATTTTAAATTAGGCTCTGACTCGGGGTTGCTACTGTGATTTGCCAATATTGATTGTAAATCATGATGTGGATCCTCAGAACTGCATAATCACATTCATAAATGATACATTATCAAGGGGTTAGACACGAGTCAAACCAAAAACATTCTTAAAAGGGTGGGTTAAAAAACGGGTCAACCCAAAAACAGTTTTTACCATCATGACACTACCCAGTGTGTCAGATACGTTTACAAAAACCAAGTCTTCTCGATAATAATCTAACTTTCTGAAAAAGACTGTTCTAAGAGCTTTTATGCATTAAAATTCACATTGGGTGGATTTCGACTCATTTGACCCGTATGACCCATTTGACATGTTTCCTTTTTTATCTCATGTTTTGATTTTAAGCTGAGTATGGATCTTTTAATTTTTTTTGAACGGCGAAATGGATCTTTTAATTGATAATGAGCGTAAAAAGTGTAAAACTTATGTTTGATCCATATTGTTAGCCTTTGTGATTTGAGTGTAGCCGAAACTTCTCAAAGGGTATATAAACGGTTTTTTAAATGAGGATGAGTTTATGCTTTTATATATTGATATTGATAATTGATTGCTGAGTTTTGCTTACAACTTCTTTGGTTAATTCTAATGCAAGAAGTTGTACAGTGAGATTCGACAAGTTCATCGAGCACTAACAAGAACATCGAGCACTTTTATGGTTAATCCTCTTGCACAACAAAGCTAACACGTTAAGGTCTATCCTACATTCATGCATAAAACACGTTAAGGTCTATCCTACATTCATGTGACCAGGTCGTTTATACATGTTCGTTCAGCAAGCACTTGGCCTTGAGAAGCGGCTATTGCAGACGAGTAATACGTCAGAGGATTTGAGGTCGGAATTGGAGGATGTTAACCTCATCATTGCCGATTTTACCTAATCCTGCATTCTATCTGAATTTTTGCCATTTAATTAGAAATAGTATGCTCCATGCCTTATTATTCATACTTCAACTTCATAAAACAAACTTATAAGACCTTCACTTACCCTTATTTATTACAATAGAATGTTGCTAGAGACAAGTTCAAGGGGTTTCAAATGTTTGTTGTATATGCAAGTTTTTATTGCACCATAAAATGGTTACGTCTGTCTCTCCTATGTATATTATTTCACGCGTATGAGTCAACGCATTGATGGTAACTTGGTATGTTTTTCTCTTTCAGTGAACCCGTGTATTCAATACGTTCAGCTGGATGAATGGGGGATGAAAGCCTGGCTGAAGTTTAAACAGAAGGATGCAGTAGCTAAAATTGTATGTATAAGATTTTCATCTCTCTCTCTCTTTAAGCTTCATCTATGTACTAATGTACACCTACATCTACAGTTCTGCACACACACATATAGATAAACGTATTTCATGCATGTGACAGACTGCACATGGTGGCATAATGTATCAGATTGATAAGAAAATAATAACCCGACTCAGCAAGGGGCTTGCTCTCTTCTGCTTGCTATCCAGGCCTTCAACAAGTCGTATCAGATGGTATGATTGCATTCCACCTGCTTTCCACGTATACGACACAACAACAATGATGCTTATTAATTTTTTGGCTATTGACTTCAGGTTCGGGGGACGTGGAAGTGTCGTTTAGTGCTACTGAACTCGGTGTGCGTTCCAGGTGAAGCCTAATTTTGATTTTTCTAATGTCTTATCTTTCTTACCTCTTTGGCTGTGTAGATAGGCATAATTAACCCTGTTTGCAGACACATTGGACTCCATCTGTATCATGGACTATTTAAGGTAGTTGCAGATGATATAACTTTTAGATATGTTTAACTTCTGAGGTCCATTAGACATTACAATACATTCCCTGTTCTTTTTCTTCAGGTTATTCCATTCGATAACTAAGGACAACTTAAAGAAGCCTTTAGCATCAGGTATGTTAGTATTCTTTTTGTGAGTTAGTAAAGTTTCTTCGTTTAATTAGTGTTGTCGTGAGTTACAAAGTGATTTCTTGATTACTACGTTGACAAGTTGTAGTTTAGTATATGTTTTAAATATTGATAATAAGATTTAGTAACTTCATCTTTTAAGATTATACAACTAAGAATTAGGATTAAAATTTGTTACTATTAGCCAATAAGACTCAATAACTCATATAAAGCTAATTGGTTATTTCAAGGCATTGTAAAAATGAAGGAAAAAACACTCAACAGGTAGATATTGTACCCGTCATATGTAGTCTTAGATTAAAGGGTGGGTGTTTGGGTTTGCATATTGGAAGGGATTATCTGATATTCATTGATGATAATAAGAAGCTATACTAGAACTAGATGAAAATAAGTACTACTATTCCACATTTAGACAATCAATTTTGTTACTGCTATAGTATTAAGGTTTAGTTGTTGGAATAACTGAATCACAAGTATATAGAAATTTCATTTGGCTATCCAAACACTATGACGATTGAAATAATCAACCTATATGTAAGTTATAATTCTTTAAGCTATTATGCTCCTACTTATATATTTAAAATGATACTTGCCAAATTGTAAAGACAGGATATTTATCTGATAACATATTTTCTTATTTGAAGGTGACATTGGAAGCAACAGTTACAAATAAAGGTGCACTTGCACTATATGGACGGCTTGGAGTTATAAGAGCAAAAAGGCTATTCATATACTACTTGACTGGTGTTGATGCATTTAGCTTAAAGCTACTTTTTCCCCATCCAGAATTACCAAGTTCTGATGTATACTGCTGGACCAACAGGTAAAGTTGACGCAATTGCTATAGGGCCCAATAACCAAACAAAAAAGATAGCGGGTCATATACCCCGTAGTAACGAACACACACTCTTTATCCATAGGGTGACGCTATCCAGACAAAAAGAGGAGAGACGACGCATGTGAAAAATTGAGTGCAGTGTTAGGCGAATCATGTACAAGTGTAGATAACCGGGAAGCACCTTACAAGAACGATAGTGGTGTCCCACCTATCTCTTCTCTTTCTCAGCCTACTGCTGCTGCAGAATTATTTGGAACAATGTTTTTATCAGAAAAAGAAGAGCGATCACATGCTCTTAGTCCTGATGTGAAGAAGTTGATGCGGGCCAGTGTTATGATTGATAATTCCTTGAGCCCAGCTCATTCACTCCTTCAAATTAACTGTGTTAATCATAAAGGTTTTCTCCATGACATTATGTGGATATGGAAAGACTATGACATACATGTTACAATAGAACCACCTCTACAACATTTAATCAATATTGAACTCCAGTATCTTAATAGATCAGTTGGCTGATAACCCATCAATCAAAGGCATCAACACTTTACAGAATCATTATGCAAGCGGCCATTATAAGCACCTCATGCCAAAAAACAACTTGACACAGGCTGTGTGCATCGCACGGGTCTGCATGCCTCGTATTAGTTTATAATACACATGCATTTTCATAAATATTTATCAATACATGTAGTCATGCGCATGTACCTATCGTTTTTTCTAATATTATTTATAAAAAAAATTAGTTCCCATTCATATGTATCTACCTATTTTTTTTAGATATTATTTATAAAAAAATTAGCTCCCATGCACATGTATCTACCTAGTTTTTCTAATATTGTTTATACAAAAATTCAGTTCCCATTCAATATGCTGTGTAAATGTAAATAACATATCATAGACTAGTGAAAATGACGAAAACAAAATCTAAATATGTTATATGAATTAATGAGGATATTATGGCAAGTAAAACCATTTCGGTAGAATTAATGTAACAAAAGAGTCAACCTTGTTTTTAGGAAGCCATAAAGGATGTGAAATGTGTAAATACCATAATGCCCTTTTGATTATAAATAAATATTTTAATACTTCAAAAATAATGATTGTTCCACAATAGTTCTCGCAGTTCTGTACTTTAATTTGATTCTGAAAAGACTCTCACCCTATATATATATATACACTAGTTTCAAGGCCCGCCCGTTGGGCGGGGAGCTTTAAGATATTGTTGGAAGAAACATTTATATTTTGATACTTGTTCGTTATTGTTGATTTGTATATATATTTGAGAATATTTGTTTTTGAAAAAAAGTTAAATGATGTAACATAAAAAAAGTGTGTAACAATAAAACATTTTATGGCGTTTAATAAAAGTTGACTTGGTTTAAAACATTCTTTTGTACGAAGAGGTTAGTCCTAAATATTGTTTTGTCTACGTTAATTATCTCCTCGTTTAGCTTATTTATATGTACATTACATTTCTTGTTAAAAAGAATTAGCTTTTTAATAAACTTTAGATTGATAAATAAGAATGGTAACTATTTATAGATCAAGTAAATTAGTCATAAATGTCAAACTAATAAACTACACAAAATTTTGAGAAACTAACAACAATGAAGCCAAAAATATTACATTTACACAAATTTATATAATCTATCGTAAAATCCATTGGCAAATTTTTTTAAAATCGGTTTGCAAATATAACCAATTGATCTATGATAACATCTTTGTAAGGTATTCAGTACACATTTGTTGAAGTAAATTTCTTGTAATTGATTGGTTGAATTGGGATTATTCCCTTCTTATACTTCTAACAAATATCTTGTCGACCTTTTGTTGGCCTTTGTTGCGAATGAACAACCTAAAAAATTTCAATTCTAAGACTCAAGTATCTAAAGCATCAAGAAAAGATGAATAATATCAACCGCATTAATTTTCATTCAATCAAACTTTATATACAATACTAAACAGATCACTATCATACATTATTACATATGTACTCACATTGCAAATTGTTCCTTTTTTGTTGATCATTCAATATTTTTGGAACAAAGTATATTTTGAAACAAGTTGGAAGTTAACCCGCGCGTTGTGGCGGGGCTGTTTTTTTGTGATTGTTGTTCAGCGCAAGTGACAGATTTGCATTAGTTTCAAACAGAATCTATGGCTAGGTGATATGTACAATGTATATGCATGACTGTAACACAACCTAATGAATCATTAAAGGTATTATTGAGCTTATTAGTACAACAAATCAGCCCAAAGTGAGCAGTCAAAATATGAATGAACAATCACAGAAACGAACTCAATCCGCTCACTCGCACACCAAAGCTGACCAAATTAAGCATTCAGAATCACTACAAACTAACAATTAAACAAACCATCTGAATCACTGAATCGGCTAAATATAATCAAAACTTACCTTGGTTAAACAATCAAAATCACAATCAATCGACCATCACACAAACGAACCTAATCACATAATCACTGTATGCTCACCACAGGTAGTTTGACTTAATCGTGATCGTCCGGTTGTTGAATAAGCTGCATCATAGCAGCCTTTAGTCGATAACCATGGCATCATTTTTTTTCTACAACTGAAATGACATAATGAAGTTAAAAAGTTACATGTTCGTGTTCAATTGTGACGCATAATTCGACGTTGCTCATTTTGTCAGTCAATATCTGCACATTAATTTCCAACCTTGTTTTTGCTTGAGTGACATGGTTAATGCTTCTTGTTCTAGAATAATGTCTGGTAGAGGTGGCAAGGTAGATGAGGCGGGTGGTTTGGGTAATGGATTATAGTATCTTTGGCATAAATGCGTCGTTTATTGTATAGTTTGAAACCAACCGAGTTGGCTTTGGGAGGTTGTACACCTAAAAGTTAGACTTTTGGTAGTTTTCTACCTGTTTTACCGTTTGACAGTGTCACACTCTCACAGTTAGGCCTCTTTCGGTACCAAACCCGTAACAACATTTGTTAAAGCAGTAGCGCTGCATAGGGGCCTTTCAATATTTCTTGGTTTGAAATCTATACACTAGCGCTAGCAGTAGCGGCAGAACCTAATTCACAGTGAGTACTTCCTTCGGCTTCTGACAATCTATACACACCCTCTAGAAAAATCCAACTCTGTACTTGTCGAACACTTGCAACTAGAGAAATCCATAACGTACACCACTTTTCCACAAAGAATAGCTATAAAGGTTAATAAAAAATAGTTTATGCCTTCGAGTTTCTGGACGTTTTCAATATAATACGCCATTAGTATTCTCGCAACATGCTTATGTATTCCTAATGAAAATCACAAATATTCAATAACATTCCTAAATTGTTCAACCTTAATGACTAACTAAAACAATATTCAAAAATCAAATTAAGTTTCAAACTATTTAAACCTTAGTATAGAAATCCTCCCTCCAATCCAAATTGATACAAATTACTCGATTCAAACTCAAAAACTAAAATTACAAAGTAAATCAATTAAATTAAATTAAATTTGGGGAAAATAGTTAAAACCTATATTCGGATTGAACTTTTAACCACCTAACGTACTATCACTAAAATCAATTCAAACTCAAAAACTAAAATTACAAAGTAAATCAATTAAATTAAATTAAATTTGGGGAAAATAGTACTAACCTTATTCGGATGAACTTAATCATAACACATCTCTGATATCATTCTCCGCAACCTTCTTTGATTTTATTGAAGTTGGGAGGTGTTTGGATCTAATATTATCACTACCTCTTCGTAGAAAAATGAAAGAAACACACATCGCTGATAACATCAGTGACATAATCTTCAGCCAGAAAACCCTCAAAATCAAACCCTCGGTGTGTTCTGGAAGAGTCCGATGCTATGTGTGTGTGTGGGTCATTAGGTGTGTTACGGTATCATAAAAATGGCAGAGGCCAAAGCCTACAGATCATAAAAGTTACTGGACTGAATGAAATGGGCCAGACTAAGCCCACAACCAAAACGACATGGTGGTTGGTCTTTTTGTAATGCAAAATGTATGTTTTATAATTAAAACTTGAATAATACCTTACCAGTGTGGCTTTTTTGCTCTCTATGGGCTCATGATATTATATGAATTAGCCCTCTCTAGAGATGGGGTATCTTTGTCTTGGATAGGAGTGGGGTTCTTTGGACCATATTGGTGATCCACATAGCTCAAGGAAACCCATAAGTTGCTTGAAGCCTTCAAGTTTAACACAAAATCAAAACATCTAAGTTTACACATAAAACAGTCGGATTGAGTTGCAAAGATAGTTCGAGTTGCATGTTTGCAACCAACATGAGAAATGATAGATGTTAAAGCATAGAAATAAAGTATAAAAAATTAACTTAGAAATTACATGATAATTCATTTATAAATTTAAATTTTACATAGGACTAAACGTGTTGATTATGGGTTGTTTTGTAACTTCTTTCATCGCTTTGTGTTGATCAAATGATCGGTATTAGTATCTTGTTCTATAAAAATGATCATCTAGTATCTCGTTCTGTGAAAATATGATCATTATGTTTTAGTTGACCATGCATACAAATGCAATGATCAAACAAAAAATTTGGCTAAACGTAATGGGACGACCTTTTGCGGTCGGACGTCCCATGTGGCAATAAAAGGGATACGCCGACCGAAGCAAGACCTGATTACCCCCAACCTTTGCAAAGTTAAGGTGTTCTGCACGACCTTACAATTGGAGGAAGATTTCGTATTAAAAAAAAATTAACTCTTTCTTTTATATTTTTATTTAAAAAAAATAAACAATCCCCCATTCACTATAAAATCTCACTTTTTATACCATTTTTAATCACAAAACACATACATTTTATACACTTTCATTATCTTTTTTAAATGGCTTGTTCGATACCACATAGCGACGATGAAATCCAAGCTTTGGTTCAAAAACAAATTGACGAAGATATGGTTCATCAGATTTAGCCTTGCAATTTTATAATGCATGCACAACTAAAAAAGATCTTAGAAAAGCATACGAGAAATGTAATCACATTCCACAAGAGAGCCGTGCTTTGATCGACACTTTCTTAAAAGAAGGTTCTGATAAAGATTACGAGCTAAATCTTTCTATGTACAGAAAGGCGGCAAAACTAGAAAAACAAATGAATGCTAAGTTAGCTTGGATACATGAAAAATACAACCACCGCTCAGAAACCCATATAGGTGGTTCGTCATCACAGACACATGAGATTGGTGATGTATACCTTACTGCGGAAGAGTTACATCAACTACATCTAGATGAAGAAGCCTTAAGAGAAACACTAGAAGAACAAACAATGGATGAAAAGGCACGGGAGGAGAAGATTAGGCAAAAACAAGCTGATGATGATGAATACTTTATGGAATTTGGGGTGATGAGAATTGATTCAGATTACGAGTCATCAGATTAATAAACTAGAAACTATTTTAGTGTAATGTTGTTTTAATTTAATGTTTTAAATAAAGTATTGTATTTTAAATTCCGTTATTATATTTTCAAATTTTGAATTCCAACGGCTAGTTTTTCGTTATAAATACCCCCACCATCTCCTCATTATATCACACAACTTCTTATCCAACTATCCAGATGGATTCCAATTTCACTAACGAAAATGATCCATGGGAATACAGTCTTGATATAGACGATTCTGATCTCCATTTAACACATGTTCTGCGTTCGTCTAGTAGCGCACATGTTGAACCATCTCCATACACCCCAAATCCAGTTACCATAATACCCGGTCCTGCGGGTGTTGTTCAGCTCTCTAATAGCATATGTGTTGAACCATCTTCCTCAACCCCAAACCCAGTTAGGATAATACCCGGTCCTGCGGGTCTTGTTCAGCGAGCCAAGCTGCTTAAAGAAAATGTATTTATTCTTGATCCGGATGGGGCTTTAATGTCGACACAAGAATATATGCAGAAAGTTGTTGAGGATGTGGGTGAGGATGCTGATTTTAACAGTGGGGCGTGGGTTAGCGCCACTAACTATGTGAATGCTTTTGGTGGCACTGTAAGTAGATGTTTGGGAGACATCGACAACTTTCTTAAAAAGGGAAAACTTGAACAAGTTGTTGCAATAGTGAAGTCTTGTTCTCCGAATGCTCTTGGAGATTTAAATGTGACTTTGAAAGATCTATCGGGTACAGTACCTGGAACAATACACTACAAAGTCCTTGATGTGGGTAGTTATGAAAATGATATTACAGTAGGAGCTGCTATGATACTTGGCCAATTGTTCTCAAGTTTTTACTCCTAAACCATCAAAGCATTACCTTAACATTACAAAAAGAAATGTGGTTGAGGTTTTCCGTAAGGATACGGTTTCATTAGCTTAACATTATTGTTATTCAATTCCGTAATGTAATTTTCAATTTCGTAATGTAATTTTCAATTCCATAATGTAATTTTCAATTCCGTAATGTAATTTTCAAATTTGAAATCAAACAACTACTATTCCAACGGATACTATTCGAACTATATGTTTTAAAACGTATCTGTGTTGTATTTTTAAATTCCGTCTTTTCTTCCGTGTATTTTTATTTCCGTATTTTAATTTGTAAAATGTTTAATTATTAATGTAATGTTTTTTTTTTAAAAATTGTTCGGTGTCCTCTGCGGTCACCACTACATGTGTTTGGTCACTGTGTGGTCTAAGAGAGAGAAAGCTGAGTTGGCGCTGACGTGACAGTGTCCTCTGCGGTCACCACTACATTCAGTCTAATGGTTTTGATATTAAGAAAACCATGTCATTGGCAGAGCTTTTGAGAATTTTTAGCCAAACATGTTATATATATATTTTGTGAGTAAATTAAATGCCAGACAAAATGTTGCATTGCTTTTAGCACTTTCCCTAAAACCATAAAGATCTTATAAGTGGAAAACCAAACTTAAGGCAAGTATTAAATAAAAAGATACATACTTTTGGATAAAATGAGATCTTTTATAAACCGGGAACCATATTTGAAATAAAGATAACAGTTTTCTAATTTTATCCATTTGACCCATTAAAGATAAATACATATCTCAAAGTTGACCGATCAATAGATAATGGGTTGAGAGTTAAGATCAACATAGACCTATTATTTGTCATAGATCCAATGAATGATATATATGAACATAAGTTTAATAGGAATAAATAGTAAAGTGACTCATCACCTGAATATAAAAAGGGCAACGTTTTGGTAGAAGAATTTCAAGATATTGAAATTAAGTAGAGAAAAAATTCAGAAAAAATAGAATTGAATGAAAATGTGTTGAATTCTATTGTTTGGTAACACAAGAGAATTGAAATAAAAAATAATCACGAAATATTTTTTTTAAAAACTACAAATAAAGAGCGACTATAATACAATAATTGCACCATCATTTTTTTCGAGTCAGGTTACTCGGGTTGGGTTAAGTCTATTCGGACCCGACCCCGATTAAGCCTATTCGGGTCGGGTTACCCGGGTCAAAAAAAATTATTCGGGTGAACCGAGTAACCCGCATGCTAGATAGGGTCGGGTATCGGGTTAAAAAAGTTTTGCTAACTCGGGTTCGAGTCGACCCAATCGACCCGAATAAATATTTTTTTTAAAATTTTTTAATATAAATTTTCTATTTAAAAGAGTAAAAAAAGGGCATTTTTATTACATTTTACTCATATTCGGGTTGACCCGAACCCGAATGAACCCGATCCGAGTTGACCCAAACCAGAGTAACCAAAATTCAAATAAAGTCGGGTGAGTATGTAATTTTTAGTCTTGGCTTGAATTTGAACCTACCGTGATTTTAAAAAGAATAGAAAAATAAAAGCAAAAAATAAAAATAAAAGCTTTCTAATTTTATCCATTTGACCCATTAAAGATAAATACATATCTCAAAGTTGACCGATCAATAGATAATGGGTAGAAATTGTCACCTATGTTTAGTTTTGATGGTTAACTATGAAATATCATTGATAGTATATGTAACAATAGGATATTAAATAGTAAAGTGACTCATCACCTGAATATAATAAGGGTCATCATGGTATATTGTTTAAAACTCCACCATTCAACTAGTAGCGCCAAATATGTCTTAAACTTCGTTATGTTATGTGCAGAGGTCCTGATAGACATGAGCGTATGCAAATAGGTAGCCTTTTAGATGTATATTATGACAGTTAAATATTATCAAGCAACTCAATCATGTTCAAAGGGAAACTTAATAGTTGTCTCATGGTTAAAAAAGAAAAGTAAAGAACACCTACAATTCATCTACTCTTATGATATTTGAGATCATTGTGGTGCTGCCATGACAACATAAGTATTTTAAAAGCACATTCAAGCATGCTTGGGATTATAAAGTGATAAAAGAAAGAAAAAACATGTATTTACTTATAGAGAAAAAATTGATCGTCTTCAAGTCAATATTAGTATGGGGTCAAGGGTTGTTTAGTTATGAATGTGTTGATTCGATTTATCTCTCTAACGGGTCAAATAGGTAAATAGTGAAAAATTACTCAGAAAAGAACAGGCAAACAGGACATGAGCGTTTAATTCTTATTCTTGAAGCCACAATGCTAACTTTGAAAGAAGATTAGTAATCGCCACCTAAATAGCTTAGGAGTATTAATCAGCTAGCAGTGATGGTTAAAATAATAATGGTCAACGCGGTGGGAGTTGTTGGTGTCAGCCAAAGATTGTGCAACTTATATTAATAGAAAAGAAATAGCATAAGAAATACCTCAAATGCAAAGCAAGATACGGGCCTCCCTTTTGTCGCATTCTTGCGACCAATGTCTTAACTGATATTGAATAATAATCAATAATTTAAGAGTTTCGGGCATCCTACTAAAAACAGTATAGTGAATTGGTCCTCACCTAGGCTTCTCAAATTGACTTCCTAAAGAAGTGGCCCAAGATTTCCTGAATTTGAGGTTCGAACCCCATATCAAGCATCCTATCTGCCTCATCAAGCACCAGTAGAGAAACTTGATGGAAATCAATTTTTCTGATTTCAAGGATGTCATTAAGTCGACCAAGAGTAGCTACAACGATATCTGCTCCTTGTTCCAATTCTTTCGGTTGCTGACCTTTAGGAGCGACACCATACAAACACTGAACCGTAATCACTCTATTCAGCTGATCTATAAGCCACCATACAAATTGTGCTTGACCATATGATACATTTCTGTATATTTGCTGTTGCATTTCTGGATCTGCAGGATATCCTATTTTAAAGAAAATCAGAACAGAAAAACAGAATTTAGGTTTTTAACAGATTATAAGTACACTTAAAAGCTCAACGCGTCTCGACACTTCAATTAAATTCTTAATTCAAAATCATTAACTAAATAAACTTACCACACATTATCTTGTTATGATGATTGGCGCAGAGTTTTACTATTTCCCCTTGACGACCTTGGTCATTCATTGGTATGCGCTCAACCAACAATAAGTTTATCAACATATTCAGCTGTAACTATGTATTCAGGATCCGTAGCCCCTGCGTAATCAATAATATTGTGGATCAAAAACATATGGATACTCATGGCATTACAAAAACTATTGCCTTCATCCCATATTCCCAAAATAGACCATTTTAACTGAGATGGCAAAATGGGTGGATTAGTGAGATTATACAATGGGTCAAAACTGGTAATCTGTCTACGAATCAAAAGGGTTTGGGCCACCCATTGCGCAAATTTCAATGACTTATATTTTTATTCTTGAAATTTGTAAAGCACCTATAATCTTACGTGTTGTGCAAATAAAATCAGCTTTCCCATTTGAAAAACATTTGGGCGTATTTGGACTCATTCCACCCATTTCTTTTTGAACTTTACATTCCTATGTATAGATCAAATCGAGTTCCTACATTATCAAAATTTGTACCTTTTAAAGTTCGACTATTAATTAGTGACATGTTATGAGTACCTACACCTTGGAAATAAATAAACTAACCTTTAGATCACTTTCGGTGTATCCTTCATTTTTTGCTTTCACTTTTGGTTCCTCAAGAATCTGTGAAGCGCGAGCTTTAGAATCATCTTACCCATTATCTGCAATTTTTCATACAAATCAGCAAGTTTCTCTCCTACATCATCATCAACTTCTTTTATTTTCGCCCTCGGGAACTTCCAACAATGATGCAACCATGCAACCTCTTGTTTTAGCTTCATAAGCTCCTCTTTTGCTGAAACAACATATGCAAGGGAGATTGTGTCATCACCGTCTATTATAACTGTCATTATACCTCAAAGAAAATGACTCCTTAGTCCTTAAAAAAATAAATAAGGGTTATTTTTTCCTCATAACACATAAACATTACTGGTCAAAATGGTTTAGGATTTATAAAGGTTGTTAGAATGACCAGTTTGAAGGTTAAGCATTAAATATTCATTGGGTAAATTTGAACAGGTTTGGCCCATCACTAAGATATACGTAGTACTTACTAAGAAAGAAAAAGACGACTTTTAACTGCAACCGAGATTTATTCAGTTTTTTTGTTCAATTTTAAAACAAAAGAAAAATGACATAATGCGAAGACACATAAAGCACAAACCTTCAATTACAAGAAACTTCTTTTTCCCAAACAATCCATTTAAAATGCATTAATCAACAGTCCCTTTCGTAATTTTTAACTCTATCAGATCTAATAGCATGACATAAAAATATGAGCAGCAGTTTAGGGGTTCACATATTAATTTTTTGTCCAACTGTACAATGCTATTACATACTCCATGGATTACATACCCGGGATATCCTCTGCACTTAGTTCTTTAAGAAATGATTTCACCTGTGCTTCCACAATTCCAACTGAAGGTCCAACAACTGTGATGTGACCCATCTTCCTCTGCTTTGGCGGCATATCTGCAATGTCATGGATTTGTTTTTAGTAATCGGCCTGAGTTACCAATATGCATCAGATCGGCCTAAGAAGGACCAACACCGAAGTTACCAATTCGGTAACATGCCCCTTCATCCAGTATAAGTTGGAACTTGCTGATATGTTTCCCTTTAATACTGATTTGGACACGATTCCCCTAAAATGTATATGAAGATAATTTGCAATTTATTATTTTTAAAACCATTATTCATAAAACAACTGAACCGCACTTTATGAAATGTGTAGAAAAAGATTACCTGTTGGTCTTGCAATACGGCATCTAAACTCCACACTTCATTCGGTTTTCCTAAGGGGTGGGACTTCCAAATACTAATGCACCTTACCAATATTTTAGTATCATCATTCATAGGATCAAGGTCACACAGCTGAGTGAGATTCATCTCCATTTCTTCTAATTCAAACACGAAGATCAAAATCAGTTATATTAATTTGCAAAACAGATTGAGATGGAATAATGTGAGTACTTCTTTGTGTGTATGAATAACAATTTATACTGTATGGATTAGGTTAAAATGTTGATTTGAATTCCAAAACACTCATTCATAGAATAAGGAAATGAATTATGATTGACAATAATCATCCCTAAAATAGTTATTCTGTCTAATAAATTTCATATTGATAGTAACAAAACGAATCATTGACATTAATCATCTCTAAAAGGAATCATTAGACATTAGACAAATTTCTGTTTCATATCACAATGTTTAAAATTTGTCAAACTTTCCTAAATTAATCTGTTCATTTTTTTGCTATTAAACATCACATCACATCCCTAAATAAACTATCAATCTTAACATCTATCAGCAAAGTATAATCGAATAACATATGGAGATTAAAAATTAAAATAACATATCGACTATCGAATAATTATAATTAATATTTGATACCTAAAAATTTGATGTTGATGAACTAAAGTGACACACAACCCATGTAATTGCGATCCAGTGTTGATTAGGCAATATTCTCTTACCGATTTGTAGATTGAAAACACCATGGTTCGATCTAAAATGAACACCATGTTTCGAACTAAAATGAACAAATTTGATTGTTGTTTTTGGTTTTTTTGTGTTCATTAGGTTATTTTAAATATGAATGAGTTTTTGGATCATGGATTAAAATTTATGGATTAAAGATTAGAGGTGAAAACGATATGAATATTATGTAGGGTTAACGGGTTTAGATTAAAGTTTGGATGCTATTTAGAATGGTGGTATGTTTTTTGTTTCTTATTAAATGCTGGCAAAGTTGAATAAACCACAGCCGTAGATTATTAGTGAATATCCAAGTGTCATTTTTATAATATTTTGCTTTAAGATCAAAAAATCAAAAACCTTCTTTTATATATATATATGTGTGTGTGTGTGTGTGTGTATGTATGTGTATATATATATGTATTATATAATATTATATATTATATATATATAGGTAAAGATCAATAAAAAGACAAATATACGTGAGAAGGATACACTACAAGGGCATGGTGTTTTTTTTAAAGTTTCGGAAAAATACGAAAAAAATTCACAAGATCCGGTTTGTTGTGCATAAAAAAGTTGTGAATAAAGTTTTTCTAATTTCAGAAGTTTTATAATCCATTTTTATTAACACAGCACAAAAAAATGAAATTTGATGCACAAACAAATTTTGATGCAACAAAAAATTACAAACTTGTTATAAGTTGATTGCCAATAAAATTTTGATGCAAAAATTTAAAAGAATTGAGTCAAAAACGAATTTTTTGAGGCACACAATAACAAAATTGGAAAATTTAGATGCACAAAATTTTTTTTTTTTGGCATAAAATCGTATTTTTGTGCATTAAAAAAACAAACAAAAACTCAAAATTAGAAAAACTTTCTTTACAAAAGTTTTATGCACCAACATACTCTATCTTGTGAAATTTTTTTAGAATTTTTCGAAAATATTTTTAAAAAGCATGCCTAGTGTATTCTTTTTACGAATATTTATCTTTTTATTTTAACCTTCCTCTATATATATATATATGATAAAGATCAAATAAAAAGACAAATATTCGTGAGAAAGATAAAAATGATTTTTTTTTAAAAGTTCTCAAAAAATTCTGAAAAAATTCCACAAGATCGTATATGTTGGTGCATGAAAAAGTTGTGAAGGAAGTTTTTTTTAAAAGTGAATAATTTTGCTGAAAAAAATGTTTGTGCATTAAATCGTTTTTTTGTGCATCAAAAATTCGTTTTTGTACCCAAGTTCTTTTGACTTTTTGCATCAAAATTTTATTGCGCATCAAACTATAACAGGTTTAAAATTTTGTGCATCATAAAATTTTTGTGCATCAAATTTTATTTTTTTTGCATTAAAAAACGTTTGAAAACTCAAAATTAGAAAAACTTTTTTTACAAAAGCTTTATGCACCAACATACCTGATTTTGTGGAAATTTTTTAGAATTTTTTAAAAACTTAAAAAAAATTCTTTTTATCCTTCTCACGAATAATTGTCTTTTTATTTTAACATTCCTCTCTCTCTCTCTCTCTCTATATATATATATATATATACTAGTTTCATAACCCGCCAGCTTCATACTAATATGGATAATTCTAAGTGGACGTAAATAAATATGAAAAGTGCAAAACATGATATACACAAAACTGCCACAAAACTAACTTGTCGATTTTATGCAAAAGATAATGAATATGTTGTATATACAAAACAATGCTTACATTCGTTTCTTAACCTCATAATACATCATAGATTGGTTTAACATAAGTTTTAGGTTAAATATATAAATCAGAAACAAAAGACAAAGATACTATATTTATGTAAAAGAAAAACATAAAAGTAGTTGGATACAATTAGATATATGAATTAGTTGGATTTAGGGTTTTGGTATTTATTCACCAAATATTCGTAAGTCAGTCGATAAAAACTTTGGCCTACGCTCAGTACACTACAAGAAAAAGTAAAACAGTTGACGAAGTTATCCCGGGCGACAAAAGTAGCCGGGGAAATATCGCCAAACGACAAAAATCCGTCCTACGTGGCACCAATTTTGATATACTTTATAGTCAAAGTTTGAAGATAGTTTCTCGGGCGACATGTCGCCCGAGATGTGTGGTTATATTTTGACCCAAAAAATCAACGAAACACTTGACGGCAACGTTTCCCGCTCACGTTTCCCCAGCGACATGTCGCCGGGGATACATTCCACAACTTATCAATTGTGTTTAAGAAAATGATTAGCGTTAATGTTTTTTTGTGACGTGGACTGTATTATCCCCGGCGACATGTCGCTGGGGAATCATTATTAATTTTTTTTACTGGGTTTAGTGTTTAAGTATGCTGACGTGGCCTATACAATCCTCGGCGACATGTCGCCGGGGAATCCTTAATAACTTTTTTTTGACTTTTTTGACTTTGTTTAGTGGTTATTTGGTTTATAGTATGACGTGGCTTTAGTTTGATGTGGTTTAAGATACTTATGAATTCATGGCTTTAAACTATTTATAGTTTGACGTAGTTTTAGTTTGATTTCCCGCCTTTTGACTATTATAGTTTCACAGAAAAAGAGATGAAATAATCACTATAGATACATACTCCTCATGGCCATGACTAACTTCTTCGTATGAAAATCATCGTTCAATGTGGCTAGTCATCATAACTGTCCCAAGAAGTCCAATCAAACAACACGAATTCATCACATGCATCACCAACTCGAACCGGTTCGGATTCGTTCATTCTCCACTGCAATACACGCCATGCACGCATGTTTGGAGTTAATAAACCTAAAATGACAGGCCTATTATATATTTTATAGTATATATTTATTTATTATATATATATATATATAATATATATATATATTATATAATATATATCTATTTATATATATATCCTCTCGTGGTATCATTCGGTTTTTTTGTGTTCATTCACAATTAGAATCCAACCAAGGGAGCATATATGTGATCTCCCCATGCATAATTAATCGCCAAACTCTTTCTACAAGCCGCAACTATCCAATTCGTTAGAACTGGGAAAGTGAAACAAAATAGAGACTTTTGGTTTTGATCTCTCAATCATATTCTCAAACTGTCGGGATTTGGTGTCATATATGTGTTTTTTTATGTCATTACGTACGCCTTCATGTCGTCTCATATTTCAGGACTTGTATAAATGAATTAGTTGGATTTAGGGTTTTGGTATTTATTCACCAAATATTCGTAAGTCAGTCGATAAAAACTTTGGCCTACGTCAGTATCACTACCAGAAGGAAAAGTAGAACAGTTTGAAGATAGTTATTCCCGGGCGACAAAAAGTGCCGGGGATAGGAATATATCGCTAAACGACTAAAAATCGTCTCATAACGTGACACCAATTTTGATTGACTTTATAGTCAAAGTTTGAAGATAGTTTCCCGGGCGACATGTCGCCCGAGATGTGTGGTTATATTTTGACCCAAAAAATCAACGAAAAACTTGACGGCAACGTTTCCCGCTCACGTTTCCCCGACGACATGTCGCCGGGGATACTTTCCACAACTTATCAATTATGTTTAAGAAAATGATTAGCGTTAATGTTTTTTTGTGATGTGGCCTGTATTATCCCCGGCAACATGTCGTCGGGGAATCATTATTAATTTTTTTACTGGGTTTAGTGTTTAAGTATGCTGACGTGGCCTATACAATCCTCGGCTACATGTCGCCGGGGAATCCTTAATGACTTTTTTTGACTTGGTTTAGTGGTTATTTGGTTTATAGTAGGTCGTGGCTTTAGTTTGACATGGTTTAAGATACTTATGAATTCCCGGCTTTAAACTATTTATAGTTTGACGTAGTTTTAGTTTGATTTCCCGCCTTTTGACTATTATAGTTTCACAGAAAAAGAGATGAAATAATTATAGTAACATATTTTAAACGCAAAATAATTATATTGAAACATGAATATTAGGTGTTTTACCCCTTCTTCATTAGATAAACATAAGTCTTCATACGAATTACATTAGAAAAGCCATAAAAGCTTTAAACAAGGAAGCATATGAATTACATTCCAAATGACAAACTACTCCAAATCAAGTTTTCCCTTGTCATTGTAAACTTCGTGAAGTAGTGCAGCTGAATTAACTGTGTGTTGTTCCGGATGCATATACATTTCCACCGTTGCCTCGAGTACTGTTATCTTATCAAGCAAGTGCTTGCAATTTGAGCACTCTGCATTTCTTGAAGATCTCAAAGAATAACTTTGAGGTGTGGAAGCTCCTGAAGAATAGCGTGGAGGTGTTGAAGATCCTGGAGAATAAATTGGAGTCGATGAAGATCCTGGAGAATAAATTAGAGTCGTTGAAGCTTCAGGTGAACCAAACCAGTAGACTGAAACTCATTCTTCTTTCCATAAAAAAAAATTCACATCCGTTAGTGTTTTGCGAGGCATGTTAATAGAGTAAAGATAATAATTTTTACCAACTAACCACATTATTTATATCTTACATAAAAACTTGTGATTGTTCACCTTTGATGCTGGCATGGCTTAGTATAGTTTACCATGTGGTTTTTTAGGGTTTTTACGATTCTTCAGAACTACATCTTCGATCACCTAAGACAGCAAAAAAGCTTCATTTTGCATCATCTTCATAATACCGCTAGTTGTATATGTTTGTGGTTAGTGATGGTAGAAGTGTGTGTGATATAGTTGGTGATCTGTGATGATAATATATGCTTTTATGGTAACGAGTTTTTGGTGGAGTATTTGGAGGATTTTCTTGGAGGGTGTATTTGGCGTCGAGTATTTAGCAGAGGTTATGGGGTGTATATGGGGAAAGTTTTTGGCGGGAGATTTAGCGGGGAATATCGAACTCATTCCTTAAAATCTAATGTTACAACGATAGCAGAGAATCATCGCGAAGAGAAAGATCAAGAAGGAAATAATTCACTAGAGATTGAGACACTTCCTTTGTTTCCTATTCATGGAGGCTCTCACCATGATTTCTTCGGCGTGAAGGCCTCAGATTTGTAATCAGATTATAGCGTGGGAGGTTACTTACCTGCGCGGATGTTCGGCCTTTCACTGAGCTCACTCTCAACTCATTATGGATAATATGGACTTGATTTTCTTTTGTGTTATCTTATGTTTAACTAGTCAATTATGGTCGGGTCTCACTTGAGCTCACTCTCAACTTATATGGATATTACTACTGATAGCATATCGACTCATCCGTTGAACATCTAATGTACAACGATAGCATATCGACTCATCTGGTAAACATCTAATGTACAACGATAACATATCGACTCTTTAGTTGAACATCTAATGTATAACCATAGCATCTCGACTCATCGTGTAAAATTCTATATGTACTATGATAGCATATCGATCTCATCATGTTGAACATCTACTGTACAATCGTTGACCAGGTGATCATCTGTTGAAACATCATAAATGTTACAATGATAACTCATCGACTCATCTGTTTGAACATCCTAATTTGCAACGATAGCCATATCGACTCATCCGTTGAAACATTGAATGTCATAGACACTTTGTTTACTCATCTGTTGAAACATTATAATGTACAAAGATAGCATATTGACTATGTTAAACATCTAATGTGCAACGATAGCATATCGGACTCAATCGTTAAACATTTAATTGTTCAACGATAGCCAGGTAGACTCTTCCGTTTGAAACATCTAATGTACAACGATAAACCATCGGACTACCGTTAATATATCTAATGTACAACGATAGCAATCGACTTATTCTCGTTGAACATCTAATGTTAAACGATAGCTAGGAGTGACTCATTCCGTTGAACATCTAATGTACACGATACCATATGACTAAATCCGTTGAACATCTTTTGTAACAACTGAAAGATATCGAGCTCATTTGTTGAACATCTATGTTCAAGATAGTATTTGAATCATTCTGGTAAAACAGCTAATGTACAACGATAACATATTGACTCATCCGTTGAATATCTAATGTATAACCATAGCATCTCGACTCATCCAGTAAACATTTAATGTACAACGACAGCATATCGACTAATCCGTTAAACATCTAATATACAACGATAGCATATCGACTCATCCGTTGAATATCTAATGTACAACAATAGCCAGGTGACTCGCCCGTTGAACATCTAATGTACAACGATAACACATCGACTCATCCGTTGAACATCTAATGTACAACGATAGCATATCGACTAATTCGTTGAACATCAAATGTAAAATGATACCATATCGACTCATCCGTTGAACATCTAATGTACAACGATAGCATATCGACTCATCCGTTAAACATCTAATGTACAACGATAGCATATTCGAACCTTCTCAGGTAAAACATCTGCTGTACAACGATAAAATTATCGACTCATTTAGTTGATCATCTAATGTATAACCATTAGCATCACGAATCATCCGTAAACATCTAATGTGCAACGATAGCATATTGACTCTATCCGTTGAACATCTAAAATTGGTTATAACAGTAAAAAAATGATGCATATCGACTATCTGGTTATACATTCGATTGTACAACGATACATATATCGATCTCATTAGTGAAAATCTAATGTTTAACCTTTAGCATCTCGACTTATCTGGTAAACATCTAATGTACAACGATAACATATCGACTCATCCGGTGAACATCTAATGTACAACGATAACATATCGACTCAACCTTTGAACATCTAATGTACAAAGATAACACATCGACTCATCCGTTGAACATCCTAATATACAACGTTAACTCATCGATCATCCGTTGAACATCTAATGTACAACGATACCATCTCGACTTATCCGTTGAAAATCTAATGTACAATGATAAACATCCAAACTCTTCCAGTTGAACATCTAATGTACAACGATACCATATCGACTCATCCGTTGAACATATAATGTACAACAATAACCAGGTGACTCATCCGTTAAACATCTAATGTACAACGATAACACATCGACTCATCCGTTGAACATCTAATGTACAACGATAGCATATCGACTAATTCGTTGAACATCTAATATAAAACGATACCATATAGACTCATCCGTTGAACATCTAATGTACAACAATAGCATATTGTTCGGGGGGGGGGACTCATCGTTGAACATCTATTGTAAACGATTAGATATCGACTATCTGGTAAACATCTATTGTACATCGATAACATATCGACTAATTAGTTAAACATCTATGTAGAACATAGGATCTCGACTTTCCGCCGTAAACATCTTAATGTACAACGATAGCATATCTGGACTATTCGTTTGAACATCTAATGTACACACTGTGTCCTATCGGTCTCATTCTGTAAAACATCTAATGTACAACGATAACATATCGACTCATTAGTTGAACATCTAATGTATAACCATATCATCTCGACTCATCTGGTAAACATTTAATGTACAACGATAGCATATCGACTCATCCGTTGAACATTTAATGTGCAACGATAAGATATCGACTCATCCGTTGAACATCTAATGTACAACGATAACACATCGACTCATCCGTTGAACATCTAATGTACAACGATAATACATCGACTCATGTCGTTTAACATCTAGTACATCGATACCAATTGATCTTATCTGTTGAACATCTATATGTACAAAACTATTACATATCTGACTCAATCCGTCTTTGAACAAACTTATGTACATCGATTCACATTCGACTCATCCGTTGAAACATTAATGTACATCGAAACATCCACATCATCCGTTTGAACTTCTAATGTACAACCGATACCATATGACTCATCGTTGAACATCTAATGTACAACGATTGCAGATCACTCATCTGATTGAACATCTAATTAACAACGATAGCATATCGATAATCCGTTTGATCATCTAATGTACACCGGTTAGCATATCGACTCATCCGCTTGAACATACTAATGACAACGGATAGCTAGGTGGACTCATGCTTGAAATCTAATGTACACACGATACACATAGACGCGTCCGTTGAACATCTAATGTACAACGATAGCATATCGACTCATCCGTTGTACTCATCTAATGGTTTACAACGATAGACATGTGACCTCATCCGTTTTTTGAACATCTAATGTACTCAACGATACCATATGTCACGCATCCGTTTGATATATAACGTCACAACGAAATCATATCGACTCATTTGTTGAACATCTAATGTACAATGATAGTATATCGACTTATCTGGTAAACATCTAATGTACAACGACAACATACCGACTCATTAGTTGAACATCTAATGTATAACCATATCATCTCGACTCATCCAGTAAACACCTAATGTACAACGATAGCATATCGACTCACCTTTTGAACATCTAATATACAACGATAGCATATCGACTCATCCGTTGAACATCTAATGTACAACGATAGCATATCGACTCATCCGTTGAACATCTAATGTACAACGATAGCATATCGACTCATCCGTTGAACATCTAATGTGCAACGATAGCATATCGACTCATCCGTTGAACATCTAATGTACAACGATAGCTTATCGACTCATCTGGTAAACATCTAATGTACAACGATAGCATATCGACTCATCCGTTGAACATCTAATGAACAACGCTACCATATCGGACCGGACCGGACCGAACCGAGAAACAGGACCGGAACGAACAGAGAAACCAAACCGAGAAACTAGAATGTTTTTTTATTAGTATTTATATAATTATATATTTTATAAAAAATAATTATAAATAATAATTATTTTTTTTATAAAAAAATTATTATATAAATAATAATTATATATTTTATAAAAAATAATTATAAATAATAATTATTTATTTTATAAAATATATAATATTTGTTTAAAATTATTATTTATATAAATTTTATTTATAAAAATTATAATTATATAAATATATTTTTAAATATTAATTATTAAAAACTGTATAATTTTTTTATTAAAAATGATTCCCCGGCGACATGTCGCCAGGGTTTGATACCCTCGAAAATTTTCAGTAACGCGCCATTTTTGCTAAACGACAAAAGTTTTTTATTTAAAAACATTCCCCGAGGGGATATGAAAACTAACAAAAACATATCTGAGTCACAATCTGTAAAAAAACGCAAAACACCACCAAATACTCCCAAGCGGCGATTTTAACAGCACCACCACCACCACTCACCCACCACCACAGCTCACCCACCACTCACCACATAACCCACCGCCACTCACAACCGCACTCGACGCATGACCACCGAATTGAAACCCTCTTCCTCTTTCTACACTAATTCTTTCATTTAAACCCTTTAAATGATAAATTCTCTATCTTTTTTTCTAACTCAAAACTATTTTGGTGTGGTGGTGGAATTTTGTTTTTGGTAATTCAAGGTTTGGTTGTATTTTTTTAATTTTGTTAATTATTGAAGGTTTTGTTAATTTTGGTTGAGGTATAATAAGGTATAATAAGTTGTTAATTATAAAACTTTGTTAATTTTTTGGCAGTCAACAGTAGCCGAGACCAAGGGGGCGAGGCCGACAACGAGCCAAGGGGCAAGAACGAGCCGAATCCACAGCACCCCCAAGGTTATGTTTTACTTTTTTTTTCCTTTGGTATCCCCTGAGAACATGTGTTCGGAAATGTTTATAGTTTTTACTCTTTGTGTAAAATGCAAATCCTACACTCTGATATTGGCTAAAAAATACTATTTTTTGTACCCCGTTGTAAAAACTATAAAAGGACCTAAAAAACACTAAACATATAGATAATTATGTTGCATATTATTTTTGTATTGTTGTTTTTAGGTTTAAGGTAAAAAAGGATTGAATAGACAGCAAAAACGGTTTAAAATTCGGGTGATTTCGACGAGTTTTAGTTTATCGAGGTTCAAAACGAAGTCGTGAATATTCCTCGATCACACCTTGAAAAGAGCACAAAAAATAAGTCAACGGTACCGTCCTTTCATATGTGAACCTTTTTATTTTGATCCTTTTTCGTCCCTGTTTGAACCTTTAATTATATTGAACCTATACCAAATAGAAGAAGGGTTATAGTTTAATTTTTACACCATAATACTAGAACTATGCTCTAGCCCAATGGCTAGAGCCATATGCTTCTATAAGAGAGGTACCAAGTTCGACTCTCCCTAAGAGGGGTTTATCCCCTCATTATCCACGTGGCGACCCGGACCCGGTCCAGACCCGACCCAGACCCGAACTCGACCCGATCCAGACCCGACCTGACCCGACCCAATACCCGGCCCAATACTGACCCGACCTAACTGTTGACCCGCCTTGACTGGCGGTCAACCACCGTTGACCGATGGTCCGGCGGTGGTCCAACAGTGGTCCAGCGGTGGTTGACCGGTGGTCCGCGGCGTTGACCACCGTTGACTGCCGTTGACCGGTGGTCCGGCGGCTGTTGACCGGAGGTTGACCGCCGACGGTGTAAACAGTAAAATGCAACGTGGCACCACTCAGGTGGTGACACGTGGCAAACTAATCATTGGTGTACGAGGTTGCAGGTACGATGTACTGTAGCAGTCCGAGGTGGCAGGATACGTCAGTACGAGGTATTGTTCAGGTGGCGGCTGGACCAATCAGAGCGTGACACGTGGCACTAGCGTATGTCAGTATGAGGTGTGCGTGTGTCAGTACAAGGTCAGGCGTGTATGGATTCGTGCCAATCATGAGGCGGTTGGTGGGCGTCAAAATGACTAATATACCCCTAGATCCAGCAATATCATTGGATGAAGACTTGAAAGGACGAAATTGCCCCCACCTACTTGGGGCTATATAAAGAAGCACGCAGCAGGAGATTTGAGTGTTAGAAATTTAGAGTTAGATTTAGTTTATTAAAAATTAGTAGTATAGGTTAGTTTTAGGAGTAGTATAGTATAGTATTTAGCTTATTGTAAAAGCTTTTATAGCTTATTTAGCTTATTGTAATCCACTTTTTTTAGCTTATTAATGAAGATGATTTGAAGATTAAAGTGCTTATTGACTTATGGCTTATTCTTTTTCTAATCCTCTATTTACTTTTTTTAAGCTTAGTTTGGCTTATTGTTGCTTCTAGTTTTCTCCTAGCTTATTTCTTACTTCAAATAAGCCTTCCTTTGGCTTATTTGATTTAGATCTAAGCTCATATTATCCAAATAAGCTTTTGCTTATTTCATTTTCTTTTCTTATTTAGCTTATTTCTTGCTTATGCTCGATTCGAATGCTAAAAAGGGTGTCATGAGTCTTCTACTCGGCTTATTCTTTAAGTCTTGAGCACCCTTATTTTCGAGAGCTTATTATTTAGTTTAGTAGATCTAAAAAGCTTTTTAGTAGTTAAAGTTTTCAATGGCTTATTTACTTTTAGATCTAGTTTATTAAATAGTTTTAAAAGTAGCTTATTAGATTAAATATAGTTTTGTTTTTACAAATTTAGTTTTTAATTCTAGCTTATTTTTCTTAGATCTAAATCCTTAAATATACCCGATCCGAGTTCACTTGATTGTCACCTTAAGTTTCGGGTTGGATTTGATCTAAGTTTTTATCTTTTAATTAGCTTATTTTATTCTAACTTTGCATGTCTTTATATTTCTTATTTCATCCTTCTAAATCTTAGCCGGAGCTTAAGGGTCTTCTTATAAGGTTGATAAATAATTAAGTTTTTGATCTTCATAGTTTTATGATAGTAATTAGTAGAATAAAGTTGACAACTTTATTTGTAATTAGTGAAGTAAAGCTTTAAGTGATAAACTTATTTGTTTATTAAGGTTTGTAAGATCGAGCGTGGGTTTTGGGTTTTTATAGCATTGCGGTTCGTCATTCGGTTACCCTTTTTCCCTTTTTAATACTAGTAGTTAGGATTATTTAGCTTAAAATGTTTATGTTTGATCTTATGATTGTTGCTTGTTTATTTGTTATTGATTAGTGAGTTAGTTAATTTGTAACTTGTAGTGATTAGTGATTTAGAATTTAGGTGCGGGTTTAAAAAGGTTTAAAAATTTATTAGTCATTAGAATTTTCCAATTTACATACCGTCATTTACTTTTAATGCAATTTAAATACTTGTCATTTATTTTAAAGAGCTTTTTTACTTTACTTGTCATTTAATTTCTTTAAATTTTGTATCTCGAGGATGTTAATTCGTTAACTCCTTAAACCCGCACATAATGAACATTTCACGTCACTTTAGCTAAGCATTTTTGTCAAATTTATAATATTTTAGATCAATCTTAGTATAATCTTGTAGTTTTTAATCTTAAAATTAATATTAGTTTAAAAATAGTTTAAATCCAAAAGTTTAGTTTCCCTTTTATATGTTTTCCCTTTTAGTAGATTTAGAAAACCAAACCCAAAAACTTAAGTGATAATCAAGCTCGATTTACAACTTGAACGTAGATTTCCATTCACTTCTCGCCGAGGAAACGACCCGGGAGGTTTTTGATAATTGCTTTGATTAAAAGCGGCTCTTTCTAGATATCCGGACGACAAAAATACTTACTATACTATTATTGATTAATATCCTTTATTATTACGTTTTTTTATATATATATATATATATATATATATATATATATATATATATATATATATATAGATATATATATATATATATATATATATATATATATATATATATATATATATATATATATATATATATATGTGTGTGTGTGTGTGTGTGTGTGTGTTAATTCGGACGGATCAATTTTTGGCGCCGCTGCCGGGGAGAGGTGTAGCGATTTTTACGGGATTTTCGTTCTGTTCGAGCTTGAAGAATCCTTTTCTTCGGTAGTTTATTGTTAGTTCTTATAAAAATATAAAAATCTAAAAATATTTGTATTTCCATCTTATTTTCTTTTATATAAAAATTTAAAAAAAAATTATCTTTAAAAAAAATAAATAAATAAACAAAGTTGGTAAAAGAACACAAACATATAATACCTTCAATTGAGGTATTATCATAAATAGTTTCGCTTGATCTTGAAAGTTCCTCAATCGAACCTAAGATCAAAAAACTTACCATTTGTGTCACTTACGAGGTACGGGCTCACCTTGAAAAGTAATTTTCTTTTTGGGAAAGGGGGGGGGGGGGGGGAGCTACCGTGAAGTAAGTTGATTATTTGGTTTTAAGTTGTCTTCCGTGTATCCGTTTAAAATAGATTGTTAAAAAAAATTCTTTAAAATAAATATAAAACCCCAAAAATAATCTTCGTAACCTAAAATCCGTTTAATTCTTTCTTCTTATCCTCTAAATTGTTTAATCATTCGACATGTTCATTTTTCAACCTTGCTACGAGTGTGGAGAGCCATTTGTCGGTTCATTTTGTCCACGATGTAATCCGAATTCTTTCGACAACTCTCTAAATTTTTTATATATATCAAAAAATATATCTTTCAATTCTATTATATATATATATATTATATATTAAATATTTTTTTTTATAAAAAAATCTAAAAAAATATATTCATTTTTATTTTTATTTTTATTTTTATTTTTATTATCTTTAAAAAAACCTATAAATATTCTTCTTTATCCTCTTATTACGTTTAATTCTTATCTTCTTTTCCCTCTTATTCGTTTAATTCTTCGAAATGTCTTCGTATAACCATTTTGCTTGCTCGTGGTGTGGAGGTCCGTTTAATGGTGGAAACTGTCCGGGCTGTAGCAGTGTAGGATCCGAAAATGAGTTTGTCTATGACCCAAATCCTTATTCTTATAATGAAACACCCGATTTTTCTTAACTACCTCCACAGCCCCAGTTCGAGACATACTCGTGCGAGTTATGTGGGAACGATTCTCACTATGGGTTTGATTGTCCGCCACGGTTCCCGCTTGTCCATGAGCAGGAACCGAGCTACAATCAAAACTTTAGTGATAATTATTATCCACAAAATTCATCGAGTTTTTCACAACAATATCTTTGCTGTGAAAACTGTGGGGGTCCTCATGAAAGATTTCAATGTCAACCGATGAATCAAAACTATTTTGAGCCTAACTATTCCGGTTTTAACCAACCCCCGCAATATTCCATCAATCATCAGCCTCCGAGTATTCAAGAGAACTTTAATCAGCAAAAGATGTATGAACTTTTTCAAAGGATGCAATCATTTTGTGAAAAGTTACTTCAACAAAAGCAGACGGCTAGCATCGATCAATCACCTCTTCAAGAAATGAGTATCCAAGATATAGAGAATCTAAAGCAGCATTATTTAGATGAAATGTTAAGTTTAAGTAATGACTTACAGATTAAAGATTATCGTAATGAGAAAATAGATATTCGTTTTAGAAGGGAATGTGAAAGTATGATTGATGAGCTTAAAGGTAAATTCAATGGAATGAGTATTGAGATTAATAAAAAGAAAGAGCTTCAGCATCTAGAGCAGGTGGCTAATCTTAGTACTTATCCTTCGCAACGTTTCAAATCTTTTTGCTATGATGACGATGATGACTATGATTACGAGGAGAGTACTATTCCTTTGAATGAAATTGTTTCTCAAATACCTCCGTCTATTGCAATCACACCTGTTTTACCGATTTTGGAGCCTGAGGACTCTCTCATCATGTGGAATGAGGAACTTAGCACTATTCCTGAAAAGGAATCGGACGAATTCATAAAGTCTAGTGTTGAGGATCTTGTTCCAATCCCAAGTGAGTCCGAGGATACATCTGAGAGTGATACTGTTTGTGATTTACCTTCGTGTGATAATTTCTCTCCCATTAACGTTTATGAGGAAAAATCCGTGACTTTCTCTAACCCTCTCTTTGATTCAAATGACGATTTTACCTCTAGTGATGACGAGTCACTATCCGATGAGGACGTTCCGGAAGATCATGTTAAACTTTACTCGAACCCTCTTTTCGAATTCAATGACGAATATATCTCTAGTAACGTAAATCCTCTTTTTGATGAGGTGTTAGAGAACATCGAGAGTAAGGACTCTTATGTTTCTAACCTTGATGAGTCGGCTTTGCTTGCCACACCTCTTTCCGATTGATGAGATCGATGCTTTTCTTGATATGGATATTTCTACGGATATTGAGAACGGTTATCACGATTCGGAGGGAGATATAATCTACCTTGAAAGTTTGCTTATTGATGACACTATCCTTAATCTCCCTCCCGAGGAACTTTTAGATCATAACCCAAGAAGCTTAAAGGATGAACCTGATAATGATGATTTGATGACCGAGGACAAAGTTTTCGACCCCGGGATTTGGGAGATAATTTTTTCTTCAACATATGTGAAATTACCCTTTGAGGATCGCCATTATCTTTCCCTCACATTGTTATCCGAATTTTTCTTCCTTATTTCACCTATCCGGTGGAATCTCCTTTTTTTCTCTCCTCCGGGAGTGAAGACACCATTTTTGACCCCGGCATTCCCGTTTTTAGTCTTGAGCCGGTGGTATCTCATCGGAGTGGAACTTTCATGTGCTTCAATGTTTATCTAAACATCTTGAATGAAAGTCCGATTGAGATTTGCTCTTCCACATCTTTCGTCCCTAATATATCGATGATATGGGGAGAGTCAAGCTAGAGACTCACACAAAAACAAGCGCTTCTCGGGAGGCAACCCGTGTCTTTTCTTCTTTCTATTTTCTTAATAAATAAGTGTGTGATTTTATAGCCCAAGTGTGGGGGCGTGCTTCTTTCTATGGTATGTGGTTCCGTTTTTGCAGGATTCCTTAAGATCATGAAGACCCGTGCTTGTTTTCAATCCTCCAATCGCCCGGTCTTCGATCTTCTGCTTATTTTGGAATCCTCAATCCTGATCATGTATATATATTGTGTTTCCCCTTTCACACTTGGAATTTTTTGCATTTGCCTTTTTCGTTCCTAATTGTGGGGGTAAAACCCGATGCTTTTGAACATTGAGGCCAATGTTCCATTCTAAGTGTGGGGGGATTTCTGTCGAAATATGATCTTTCCTGTGCCTGCTGTGTCCCTTGCAACCCCGTTTTAGCCAAAAAAATTAAATTTTTATTGTCCTTGTAAAAAAAAGCTCTTAGTTGTTAGTTATTAGTAATAAGTAGGCCCGTAGATCTAGGTAGCTTTTGACTTGATCGAGTTTTAAACTCTAGCTTTTCCCTTAGCTTTTTAGACTAAGCGTTTGCTAAATTTTAAAATTTTGCAAAGAACAAAATATGATAGAGCTAGATATAAGTTTGATGCTAAGCATGGATTAGATGGATATCTTTAGAGCTCATAGAGGTTAATTGTGGCTTTTTGCTCCCACCAGCTTAATAAACGTTATATAATTGTTAAATAAATAAAGTTACTTAGGTTTTTGCGATTCTTAGTTTAAATCCCTTCGTAGAGATTCCTTCTGGTGAAAGTAAGGTACACATCGAGGTTTTGTCAGTGTTGTGGTACGCTCCCGGGTCTTGTCGATTAGGACGCCCGATGTCTCGGTTGCTACAAGACCACAGGACTTGAAATTTGGCTTATAATGATAATAATAATAAGATGCTTAAGCCGAAGCCGAAATAAGACTTCTGGATCATGGTCGGCTCGCATACCGATGTGACAGTCGTTTAAAGGGTGGAGGTTATAATAATAATAATAATAAAAACTGTGGGCTAATAAAGGTTTACTGTCTCTTGCCGGCTCACAACCGATGTGGCAGTCTTCTAAATAAGGCACATAGTAATAATAATCCGAGACTGATAAAAGTTTGCTGCATCTTGCCGGCTCACAACCGATGTTGCAGCCTTCTAAAAGGTCGAGGATCTCCTGGTCGAAATAAGACTCCTGGACCATGGTCGGCTCGCATACCGATGTAGCAGTTGTTTAAAGGACCGGGAGGTTTAATAATGTTGCAATAATAATAATATTAATATTAATAAAGCCAAATTTCGACTCTGGGGTTATCTAAATAAAGCCTCCGTCTTTGGACTCGTAGTTGAGTTGTTTCGGATGAAATAAAAAGGATAACCCCTAAACCATGCGAAATTAGAACCTTAATGTGGACTTTATTCTCACCACATCGTCTCTTTAGGAAAGGATTTCAAACTAATTGTGGTCTAAACTGGGTCTACTTTATAAAAATAAGGCCATAATTTATTTGTTGGCAATAATAATAATAATAATCTGTAGAGGATTTAGGAATAAGGGAGCGAAAAGTTAAGTTTATACTTACACAATTAGCATTTATGAGTAGCGTTAGCATCTATTCTTATATTTGACTGTGATTTCGTTTTAAGCTTATTTTGGGGATTGCGAAAAATCAAGGATGATGAACTCCTATTCTTAAAGTGTTTTTTTTAAATAAATTTTTATAAAAAGTTATCTTTGTTTTTGTTATTCAATAAATGGTTAAAACGGGGGTGCTTGCGAATTGAACGGTTTTTGAACCTTTTAATGAACCTTTTCTGTTCTTGTTTGATTGTGAGGGGGTCAAAAGTTAATGGGGGATAAGATTATTAACTTCCGGGTTTGTTTTATTAACATTGCGTGTGGGACCAGCAATGGCTTAGTGTGTGGGAATCTGATGTGTGCTAAAACACACATCATTTATACCCCGTAAAACACTATTAATCGGGCTAAAATGCTAAAATATAGATAATTATCTTGCAAATATGTTTGTTTGGTATTTTTATGTCTTGCAGGTAAAAATGGTTAAAAACGGAGCAAAAACAGGTAATTACGGGTTCGAAGAGTGCTTATTATCCAAAATCAAGACAAAGTCGTGAAAAGTCTCCGAGCATGCCATTGAAAAGATCACGGAAAAACGAGTCCATCGGTGCCCTCGGATTTTATTGGGCCAGCCCGTAACCCACTCAATGGGTCGGGCCAGCCATTATTATTTTAGCCCATTTAAAGCCCAAATGAATAACACTTAGATCTGATTTTTAAAGAGTGTGTGACGTCAGCATGACGTCACACGCACATGCCTCAAATTAAATCCAGCATCGGTCACGTGACCAAGCACTAGATGGAAAGGACGAGTAAGGTGTGGACATGTGGCAAGGTAAATGTTATAACTTTCAATTCAATTTACAAAATGATCAAACGGCGTGTATTCAATGCGTAGTAAGAAAGCAGTTAAAAGGACGCGTGATAGCTTATTTTGTTTTTCTGGCTTATTGTATCAAGTTTAATTCAAAAGCTTATTCAGATTTTGTATCAAATATGGGTTGAAGCTTATTATAAATCATGGTTTGCTTATTTTTATATTGTTTTAATATATTGGTTTCGGTTAATTCTTTTTAGTGTTGGCTTAATAAATAATGCTATGTTCTCGTGCTATGTTCTCAGACTTATAGAACAAATTTTTTCCTTAAAAGCTGTCAGATCATCTCTCAAGAGCTTTTTATAGTTTTTTCGATCTAATCTTTTTAGTTTTCAAGGATTTTCGTTATAATAAGCTCAGATTTAGCTTATTGTTGTGTTTAAATTGCTTTAGTGCTATTAGAAGCTCGAATTATCTTATAAAATAAGCTTCTAAATAGCTTATTTGAATTCGTTTGAGCTTATATGCTTTGGATCAAATTTTCATTGCTCATTTGCTTATTAGTTTTGAGATTTAAGTCATTAGGTGCTTTTAGCTCATTTGAATTCCTTGTTGCTATTTTGTGTGCTTATTAGTGTCAATGGATGCTTATTCGTGGTTTAGAACTTGTTTTAGAATATTATGGGCATACATATCCTTTTTCATGGATCAATACGGCTTTCAACAGAAATGTTATAAGTACACATAAATCATACCCTAAAAACCAACTGTATAATCACACAATACTAACCAAGCATCAAGAAATCATCAAGGAAGGGTGCCTGACCCGCCATGGCTGCAAACATCGCGATCGTGGTGTTGCCACGCCAATGTACGGGTTACTTTCACCCACCATGATCAATGAAATAAGCTTACTTGAGCTAACTTGGCCATTGCTTTTAAATTACCACAAATGCTGAAAATACCACTTATTTTCAGCAATCGGCTTATTCAGCAAAGTATTTTCACCATAAGAAATAAGCTTACTTGAGCTTACTTATGCTGAAAATACCATAAATGTCGATTGCTGAAAATACCACCATGACCAATAAGAAATAAGCTTACTTCCCAATGGTTTCTCCAACCGGGTAGCATTAAATGCTCCAATCCGACCCAATGGTTTCTCCAACTGGTTAATACTTGATATATCACCAACTACGTGTCTCTCTTTATCCTTTTTCTCCACTTCGTCTCTCATTTTCTAGCTAAACACCTGTCCTCAAACATGACTCATCAAACCTACATAGCAATAACCCTCAGCAGATCTAAAATTCAGAACCCTCAATAGATCCAGAAAAAATAATGGCGACATGGAAAACCCACATAACATCAGAACCAAAAAAACAACGACATGCGATGGTTTTGAAGATTCCATCTAATTTGGTCTATCTTGATGGTGTGGGTTAGGATTTAGGGAAATACAAGGGAGTCAAGAAATAAGCCCCAATAAATCACAGAATAATCATGGTATGTACTCATACCATTGAATTGAAACTCTAGCAGTCTATTAAACTTTATATCAAAATCTAGTCATGGATGATAATCTTTCTGTTAATATCAATTCCATTTACTTTTGTTATGATTGTGGGTATAAAATAGAGACTAAATCGGCATACAACCAAAGCTATACTTAAGCTCATTGTAAATAATCTGTATCAACTTACCTAATACCTACAACATCACAAAATGCAAAAAGCTTCTCACGACTTTCAAGTTGTACAACCTGCAAAATACACCAGGAGGCGGCATCCCAAGTCTCGCCCCAACCAGAGGTGGACCCAGCATTCTAGGAGGACCACCCCCAGCAGGGGGTGGACCTCTCATCATCTGAGGAGGCGGCCTCGACATCCTTTGTCCATGATGAGAGGTCTGTCTATACTGTCCATACCGCCTCATAAAGCATGTGCTTTTTGAAATAAAAATGTCACGATATACCCGGCACAACATACATTAATGAGGATAAGCCCGCCATGGCTGCAACCTTAACATGTTGCCCCTCCAAGATACGGGTCAAATGAGCTTTAACCGAACTGATGCCTTATAAATAATAAAGGAGCGTTAAATGATTAGGCTCATATTTGTCAATGGTGCTTAGCTTATAAAAGTTTGTTAAGTCTGCTATGGCTACAAAGGAATCCAGTTGCATAGCAGCCATATGTGATATGCCATCCGGTCATTTCCCTTCCAAGTTACGGCTGGAACTTCAATGGCTTACTTCATTTCTCTTAGATTAAAACAATCATCATAGCCAAAAAAGACTTTCACAAAACTAATTGTTTAACCCGCCCTAGCCACATACATAGCCTACACATATATTGCCACGCAATGGCTGCAAAGTCAGTATTTTATCCCACCAAAACGCAATGATTTGATGCTTAACATAATCCAGGTAGAGTACGTTCTTTCAGCTTATTTTTCAGCCTATGAGCTTATTTCAGTCGGCTTATACATCAACAGCCTACTAATCATCAAAACCACATATAAGTTCACATCCACCATATCCATATAACCACAACTAAACATGTCGATTCCAAAAGCTATGCCACCATCGTTGCATTCACATGACTGGATATTTTCATATGAATCACGCACCTAAACTACTCATCGCCACACACCGATCAACAGCGCCACACACCATAAATGGCGGCAACGAAGAGATCGGTGGCATCGAAGAGAAGCTTAGGTAATATTCGGCACACATTAACTCATTTATCAAACTGACAATAACAGGGAAAGCCGCATTAATTGCATTTACCCAAACCAAGTCCAACCCGCCAAAAGAAGGACACCCGAATGCATTTAATGTGTTACCCAGCCGTAGCTAAAGAGAAGGGTTAACCCGACATGGCTGCAAATCCAATTATTTGCCCCCCCCCCCCATGGCTGCAAATCTAATTATTGCCATGCCAAAATGCAGGTAACCTCGACTCTATACACTCTCCAAAGTACATAAACAGAAACGAAAGTTTTCCCCAATTTATCAGGCCCAGAACAACAACAATCCAAGTTGTATCACACACAGAAACCCCAACAATCACACAAAAAGAAACCACAAACCCTAACCTAAGTAACCGTAAATAATAAAATCGATGAGCAGAAATTAAACCTGAATTAAAACTTACTAACCCCAGAAGTAATGACAATCTTAACAATCCCACAACAAAATCAGCTATGTTATCATATCATCCAAGAAGAAAACCCGAGCGTATGCAATAATATCATTCAAGAACGAAACCCCTATAACCATGACAGCCCACAACAAAATCAACGCCTATAATTGGCATCTTAGAGAGAGAGAGAGACAATCAGTTAGAGAGAAAGAGAGAAGATCAGTGGTATGCAATGTGTTTGGTGTGTTTTTTTAACATTAGATATAGGTTGGACACGTACGTGTTTGGTGTGTGTGCGCTGAATGGGTAACACATTAAATTGCATCCGGGTTTCTTGCATTCGGAAAGTGGGTCGGGTCAGCGGGTCGAAAACATTCATTATGACTCAGATTTCCTTGTTTTTGTAGGGTTTTACAATGATTTCGATCAATATAAATGAAATATGTGATGCAACTCATGGTCAAAATAATTAACTAATATGGAGTATTAAACAACATAAAAATATATAATAATATAAAATACTGTATCTTTGTATTTTATTTGTCGCAAAAAATTTGATTATTTGTATTATTTATGAGTCTGTAACTAATATAAGAGATTTAACCACGGTTGAACTTACAACAGCCTTATTAAACATTATATAATACAAATTTATACATTATTAACATAACTTTAATTTTTTCGCGGTTACGGTGAATGTTTTAATCATGGACACAAGGGGGTCAAGGAAACCCTAAGAAAATTTGCCTCAGTTCATATTTTTTCGAAATGAATATGGTCTTAAAAATTTGCGTTACATGTTTTGTTTAGTTAGCTCATTATATTATCGTAAAAAATTTGAGAACCTGATCGCTATAGCCTTAGGCCCGCCACACCACGGGTTCTAATGACTTAACAATATACGCAAGTTGTTTTTAAAGAACGTATTAACATTATTGTTCTATATACGTTAGATATATAATACAATTAACAATTCGATGATGTCGTCTTTTAAAATTGAACTACGTACCTTAGTCATCCAAATATGACCAGAATATAAATATAAACTACGATTAAAAATGAAGAAGCAAATTAAAGGGGATTGAATGATATCCATAAAAAAATGATGGCGTCTTTGGTAGAATGAATGAAGACGTCTATTAAATACTAACTAGTTGGATACCCGCGCATAGCGGCGGCGATAAAAATTGTTAACCCAACTCGTTCCGCGCGCAATTCTCTACCCGCTTAGAGAATTCGTTTGTTTGAGTTTATGTAGCTTTCTCGCAACATCATATTAACATCATTCTCACTTGTATAAAGACTCACACACTCTCTTACCCATCAAACATTGTCTCCAAAAGTATATATCTTTTACGAATTAAGTTTGTATTCAAATTAAAGTTAAAGTTGTTAAAAAATTCAAAATAAACCTACTAAAAATGTGAAAAGCTAAAAATTTATAAAAATATATCAAAATGGATGTTGAATTAAAGATCACAGAATTTTAGAAAATACGATGAAATTAGATCATGAAAAAAATAAATAGATAAAAAGATATATCAAATTGAAAATAAAAGTGATATTTTAATTAAGAAGTGACACATGTCACTCTATGATTTAATTTTCTAAAATAAAATGGATGGTTAAGATTGCACCTCCTTATCTTAATTTTTTATGGACCCACATTGCAAATACTTTATATAACTAGTTGGTTACCCGCGCATAGCGGCGGCAATAAATTTTTTACTAACTCAACTCTTTACGCTATTTCCTACCCGCTTAGTTATTTTATTTTACAACACTTTGAATGTATGTGTTCGTTATATGTGTTCGTTTGAGTTTCCCGTAGCTTTCCCGCAATACCAAATTAACATCATTATTCTCGCATGTAAAAAGACAACACTCTCTCCGAAAATATATAGTTTTAACGTATCAAGTTCATATTTAATTATGGTTAAAGTTGTAAAAAATACAAATCAACATAACATAAACCCGCTAAAAATGTAAAAAACAAAAAATTATAAAAATATATCAAAATGAATGTTGAATGAAAGAGCATAAAATTTTAAAAAAATGGTGAAATTAGATCATAATAAAATTAAATTGATAAAAAGATATTTCAATTTGAAAATAGAAGTGAATTTTTAATCAAAATGTGACACATGTCACTTTATGATGTGGTTTCTTAAAATAAAATGGATGGTCAAGATTGCACCTCCTTATCTTAATTTTTAATGGGTCCCACATTATAAATGATTTATATAGTAGTATAGATAGTATAGACATGCACAAAATACACCATAAGTTGAGCTGAATAAAACAAAGAAGAGTCAATTTCTAGTTACTGAAAATATCGTCGGCTGTAACATAATTATTTGTTGATGACAGACACCGTTCAGGGCCAACTTTAAGGGAGTGCAGTAGGTGCGATTGCACGGGGCCACCGTAATCAACGAAACAACCCTGACAACGTTGATCAAATCACATATGCCACGAAAACGCCGACCCGCTCAAGAGATTACGCTTTAAGAATCTTGCCAAATGCTTATAACATTAATCGGTAATATACAAAATCAAATAGTATATGGGATGTACATAAACCAGAAATAAAACGCCGCGCGAGTTGATTAGTTAAATTGTCTAATTACTTTACTCTGTTTGCAAAAAAAAAAAATTGATATCTCCATATAACTTAATATCAATATTTGAAAAAAAAATATGATTTTATATGTTTTCATGTAAGTACATTGCACAATACAGTTCAAATTATTTATCTACCATCAATATCATTCAAATATTTATAATCATTTTGACCTACTAAAAAAATTGATTTTAAAATTTTACACTATGTTTTTTTGAGTAAAGGGTTATCCCGGTAAATATATTAACCAAAAATCAGTTAAGTACAAATGGTTATCATAACAATGTTTAATATTTGTTAGACAGTTTATAAGTAAATTTTGTTATACAAAAAAAAGTAAATAAACAAAATTTTCATATATTTTTAGTTACTTGCCACATAGTCGAGGTGGATTGGGATTTTTTTTTGTCAAACGACACTGTTCGCAATAAGTAGATATGCTTTTATCAAAATGGTAATAAAATTCACTACTAAATTAATTGTTTAAATATTTTTAATCCTTTAATTTTTATCATTTTTCGTTTATAATTTATATACATTTGTCGCAATAACTACATTGAACTCGTCAGTGTTGCATTAGAGCTTAGAGGTCACACAAAAAGTACAAATTCACATATATAATTATTTGCCACAACTTTGCGCAGATATACGTCTAGTATAATATAAATTTTATATACAAGCAAACTTGCAAAAATAATCATTGGTGACATACCATTTTTATGCAAACAATTAACAAAGAAAACTTATATGCACTTTTTGGAAAGTCTTATAAGCCATATTAGACTATTAGTCCAGAACCCAGTTTAATCTAATTCTAGACTATACTCAAAAACTTTTTATAAATATAATATTTCTCTAAATTTATAAATTAGATTGACGAAAAAAACAATGTTAGGGACCTCATATATGTCTTGTTGGGTGCACCACTGATAGTGACATATATTTGTGGTAGTGCTTTGCCATCGAATTTTGACTTCATATTAATATACTTGATTGAATAAGTTTATTCACTTTTTATTAGATTCTGAATACGATTCCCCATTTGAAATAACGTGTATCATTCAATAATATTTATGAAATTTCCATTGATTCTCACTTTTATGAGATCATTTGATTTTTTTAACGGCTTATAATATATTAAAAAGTTTCTAGTAAGACACTAGAAGCTAAAAAAACCAAATACAGATCTCACTATTAGAAAAAATGTCATTAGCAACAAATAGAAGTCGTTGCTAAATTGTGCATTTTGCATCTAATTTAGCAAGGAAAATGTTAAGATAGTTGCAATTTTTTTAGCAACAAAAAAATTAGTTGCTATTTCTTTAAATGATCATAAATATTGGTTGCTAATTTAGCAACGACTAAATAATTTCGTTGCATTTTAAAATTAGCACCTATCGAATTAGCAACTAACACCAATTATGGGCCAATTTTGGTGTTAGTTGCTAATTCGACGGGTGCTAATTTTAGAATGCAACGAAATTATTTAATCGTTGCTAAATTAGCAACCAATACTTATGATCATTTGAAAAAATAGCAACTAACTTTTTTGTTGCTAAAAAAATTGTAACTATCTTAACATTTTCCTTGCTAAATTAGATGCTAAATGCACAATTTAACAACGATTTCTAATTGTTGCTAATGACATTTTTTCTAGTAGTGTCTAGAAATACAAGAAATACACATTCTAGACCCCCTCCCCCCTCGAGCGCTTAACTGCGAGGACTACAAAAGGGATGAAAAAACTCTTGTCAATTACAGAGAACCAAGACAAAAGAAAAATCCCCACCCACAGAGGTCGAGCCACCGATTTTCACTCTGCTGTGTTTTTGATGCAGGTCCGAACAAGCCTCAGGGAAATGAAAAAGATACAAAAGAAATGACATTCTAATGAGCCAAACACCATGCGAAACACGAAGCCTCCAAAAGAAAAGGCAAGAAACATCAGTGATGAGGTATAGTCTCCCCCGAAACATCCGGACAAAGAAAGTAGCTTAGATGCTTCTGCCAAACTAACATGGGCTAAACTAAACAAACGCTCCGGAGACGCTGACTTGTCGAAGGACAAGTCAGGTCCGGAGTCACCACCAGTATTCCGGAGAAGCTGATACGTCGAAGGACATGTCAGGTCCAGAGTTACTAGCTCCGTCCTAGCGCAGCGGTACCTAAGGGCAATCCGACAAAGGTACAGTCCTCGCGAAGGACCACAGTCCTTGGTATGACACATGGCTGACAGTTTGTACTAAGAGAGAGCCCTACAGTTATGTCTTGTAGTGAATCCCAAATAGTATAAAGGGAGGGTTCATTTTCCCAAGATGGGACACACAACACCAACTCCGGACCATACCTTATATTCTTCACATTTATCTCACAATCACCATACTTACTCTTACGCCGGAGTTGGTCCCGGATTCACACCCCGGGGCGAGCTAACGGTGTTCTTTCTTATTTTCAGCTAGGAGACGAGGGACTAAGCTCCGGAGGAAACAAGTTGAACTCAACATCCCAAGCAGCCCACGTAAATTTACCTCAACATTTGGCGCCATCTGTGGGACCCGGCATCCTAATCTACCTGAGTTTGACGAAAAGTGAAAAACATGACTGACTCGCAGTCACCGTAGGAAGGGGTCAGAAGAGTAATACTGGAATACAGAGTAGCGAGGCCACGCAAGGGGTTCGCTACATCTTTTCCACTCAACAATGACCACCCCCCTTCTACGTTTATTAGTCAAACAAGAAACACGTCCAGGACGATCAATAGAAAACCAAATACAAAGTCAAAGTTAAGAAAAAAGGTCCCATCCATCGTCCCCACCGGAGCAAATATTTGCATCGGCCACCCAACAAATGGTAGGGAACCAAAAGAGAAGCTCTGGAGAGCAAAACCTTAGTGCTAACCGCGAAGGTCGACATAAATGCATAAACGGCATGCAGCCCGGACACAGAAAACATGCTAGGCTCGGAGCCATCATCGGAATGATTAGAGGAAACACAAACAGAAAAAGGCTCCGCAAGCAATTGGAACCGTGGACGGACAATGAGATATCGTTTCCTTCTATGGCAGGGTGTCAACTAGTCGATTAACCTATAATACTATAAGCACTGATCGAGGGATTCCTGGTCTGGAGGAAGCTCCTCCGAGGTTATGTATGAACACTATTTCTGAAACTTAAGAGCCGAAACAAAGGCAAAGCTTAAAGAGTCCAGAACGCCACTGGTAGGGTTCTCCGGCGAAGTAAGCTACCCAATCGGAACCATCACCCTTAGCGTGACTATGGGAGAACGGGAAAGGCTCCGGACTATACCAATGGAATTTGCAGTCGTTAAAAGCAACTCCCCCTATAACGTTATATTGGGACGAACCGGCCTAAGAAATTTAAGGGTTGTAGCCTCCACTATCCGCTCAATGATAAAGTTCCCCACCGCCAATGGGATTGCAACAATAACAACTAAGAGAGAAACCCTCTATGAATGCCGAAGGATGGAAGAAGTACGAGGACCGGCCAGGGAAGGGAGGATCACTTTCCCCCAGACACAATCATGTGATGCCGAAAGAATAACCAACAGAGGCAGGGAAGAAAGCCCAGGGCAGACGGACAAGGTTGAGGAACCTGACGGCACCATACAACCGTCGCCCACCCCATCTAAGAAGGACACTCAAACAGACGAAAAAGGTATGGGAAAAGGTGAACCCCATCAGAAGTCGCTCGAAGATAAGCCCCCTGAGAAGGTGGTCATTCATGACGACTACCCGGACCAAACTGTTATAATCGGAGGAAACTTATCTGCTGAGTGCAGATCCAGACTCGTTGAAATACTACGTAAGCATGTCGATGCTTTTGCTTGACCCCTCCAGACATGACCAGAATTCCCCGCTTCGTTGCAGAACATAAACTCAAAACATACCCACACATAGAACCGAGAGTACAGAGGAAACGGAGCATAGCTCCGGACAGAAGAAAGATAGTAAAGGACGAAGTAGCAGAATGGCTTAAGACCGGAATAGTTAGAAGGTGCGATACCCCACATGGGTAGCCAACCTTTTTCTAGTAAAAAAAACGGACAACAGCTGGAGGATGTGCATTGAATTTAAAGATTTGAATAAAGCTTGTCCGAAGGACCTGTATCCTTTACCATAAATTGACTGGAAGATTGAATCCCTAATGGGGTTCAAATACAAGTGCTTCCTAGACGCCTATAAGGGATACCATCAAATACAAATGGCCAAAAAGGATAAAGATAAGACAACATTCCATACCGATGAAGGAGTCTTTTGTTACAAAAAAAATGCCCTTTGGACTAAAGAACACGGGGGCGACGTATCAAAGATTAGTAGACACCATCTTCAAAGGACAAATGGGATGAAACTTAGAAGCGTATGTAGATGACATGGTCATTAAAAGCAAGACAGAGCCGGAAATGATAAAGGATGTTGAAGAAACACTGTTGACGCTCAAGAAGGTGAACATGAAGTTAAACCCCAAAAAATGCTCCTTCGGAATAGTGGAAGGCAAATTCTTAGGATATATAGTTACTTCCGAAGGAATCAGAGCAAATCCGGAAAAAGCAAAGGCTGTAGTAAACATGCCTTCGCCAAGCAACCTAAAACAAATGCAACGGCTAAGCGGCAAACTTGCCGCCTTAAACAGATTCATCTATAAAGCAACTGAAAGAGCCCTACCATGCCTAGACACACTTAGAAAATGTACAAACAAGAAGGATTTCTACTGGACGACAGAGGTTGAGGAAGCATTCCAGGCAATGAAGAAACTAATAACGGAACTGGCAACCTTAACGGCTCCCAAGAAGGAAGAATAACTCATGGTCTACCTATCAGCGGCCAACGAAGCAATTAGTGTCGTTCTATTAGTAGAAAGAGACGGAAGACAAGCCCCGATCCATTATGTAAGCAGAACACTACAAGGTGCCGAAGTTAACTACCCACCGATGGAGAAGCTAGCTCTAGCACTAGTACATGCTGCTAGACGATTGAGAATGTACTTCCAAGGTCATGCAATCAAGGTTATCACAGACAAGCCAATAAACCAAATATTAAACAATCGGGAAGCAACGGGAAGATTGGCCAAGTGGAGAATAGAGCTCGAAGCTTACGGCATCAAATACGCCCTAAGAAGTGCGATAAAGGGACAAGTGCTTGCTGATTTCTTGGCAGACACAATGGCAGAGGACAACCCTGCACAAGTAAAAACAAAGGAGCCGAACAAAATTTTGGTAGAAGGAGAAAGCATGGAAGAACAGGAAGTCATGGAAACCAAAGCACCTAAAAATCTGAGGACCGAAGAAGACATATGGAAGCTGTATACTGACGGAGCATCCAACAAACACGGATCAGGAGCAGGTCTCATCCTGATAGATACGGAAGCAGCCGAATATCCCCATGCTCTTCGACTAAACTTCGCCAACTCAAACAATGACACGGAATATGAAGCCCTACTAGCAGGTTTAAGAATAGCAACAAAAATGAAGGTCGAAAAAATGCATGCGTTTGTAGATTCAAAATTGGTAGCGAGCCAGGTGGAAGGATCATATGAAGCAAAAGGTGAAAAGACTAAGAAATACAAAGAAAAAGCCTTAGAAATGATCTGAAGCTTCAATAACTTTCAGATAAGCCATATACCTAGGGAAGAAAATAGAAAGGCCGATGCTTTAAGTAAGCTTGCAGCAGCCCAGTGTGAAGGTCTAACAAAAGGGGTACTGATTGAAGAACTTAACGAGCGATCGATGGATACGGCAAAAGTCAATGCAATAATTGAGGAAGCAACAAGAACTTGGATGACGCCAATCCAAGAATACATTGAGAAGAAAATCCTACCAAAATATGCCACCAAAGCACGAACAATTCGAGAGAAGGCCCACAACTACACTATAGAGGAAGGAGAAGTCATACCTGGGACCATTGCTCCGATGTGTAGGTCTGCAGCAAGCCAAATACCTAATAAAGGAGATACACATGGGATCATGTGGAATGCATGACAGACCAATAAGGGAAGTCCATAAGGCTATGAATGCCAGATATTTCTGTCCAAGCATGCATCGGGATGCCAACAACGAGATATCAAGCTGCGACTCATGTCAAGTATACGACACCATTCTGAAGCTGCCGAAATATGACATGATCTCTGTTACTTCAGCATGGCCCTTCCGAAAATGGGGAATGGACATCGTTGGCCCTCTTCCCTAGGCTCCGAGAAAAATCAAGTACTTGATTGTAGCTTATTGGAAACAAGAAAAGTATCGGTCACTTCTAAGTTGTAATAGTCTTAGCCCGTAGTTTGTTATATGATTAGTCTAGTAAGCTAGTCTGGCCCAAGGCCCATGGAAAGCCCGTTAAGGCCTATGGCCGGCCATCATGGACTATATATACACCTCTCCATGCCTTGGAGAGGTGGTTGGTTGGTTGATTTCATTTCACATTTTCACACTTAATATTCATATTACTTTCTCTCTCTAAAAAATTCCAACCCACTTCTCTCTCTAGTTCTTGCATAATATCATTAAAGATTACTAGTATTCTTCAATTGGTATCAAGAGCCATGGAGTGGTGTGTTTAGTTTTTGTGTTTGTCTTTTGATTTGTGTTCAAAACCTTTACAAAGAGCAAAATTTTGATTTAAATTTTTCGGCTTAAAAAACCTTAAAGTTTTCATTTTTATTGTTCCTATAGGGTTAGTAACACTAGTTGTACAAGATTTTTTGCAAAAAAACCAATCAAAAATGTGTCTTTTTGAGTTTTGAAAATTTGGGTTTCGTCTCAGTTACAACCGAACTAGTTTTTATCTGTTGGAACCGAACCAGAAGATCGAACGTGTTAACCGAACTAGTTAACCGAACCAGTAGAACCGAACGAGTTGATTTTAGTTGGAACCGAACGAGTTTTTATCAGTTGGAACCGAACTAGTTTGTTTCGTTGGAACCGAATGAGTTTTTATCAGTTGGAACCAAACTAGTTTGTTTAGTACAACCGAACTAGTTTACTTTAGTTGGAACCGATCTAGTTGTTTGCCAGTTAGAGCCGAACTAGTACTTTTCAGTCCCAACCGAACCAGTTTACGACTTTGAGAGCCGAACTAGTTGGAACCGAACCAGTTGGAACCGAACTAGTAACTTTCTAATTAAAACCTATCAACTCAAATTTTCTAAATTATACGGTTCTTTCTTTGACTTGTAAAATCCCGTGAAACATTAACTTGTTTTCCCGGTTTTGTCGAGAATTGTAAAATCCCGTGTAGTTTCAAGAATTATTTCAAGACTCAACAACCACATATTCAAACACAATTTCTTTCTACCACCGATTGATCAATTAGTAATCTTTTTGATATCACGTTATCAATGACGACTCTTGCTGATAAATCACTTCTCTCGGGTGGTGACAATAAACTACTGATGCTTGAAAAACATTTGTATGATTCATGGAAAAGCAGAATGGAACTTTATATGATGAATAGACCTCATGGTAGAATGATTCTTGGTTCCATTGAGAAATGTCCACTCGTCTGGCCATCAATCACAGTGGATGGTGTAACAAGGCTTAAGGAATATACTGAGCTTACCCCTACAGAAGCCATTCAAGCTGATTGTGACATCAAAGCAATTAATATCATTCTTCAAGGCCTTCCAACTGAAATTTATGCTCTTGTGAGTCAACATCGTGTAGCCAAAGATCTTTGGGAGAAGATTAAACTTCTCATGTAAGGAACGTCATTAACAAAGCAAGAACGAGAGTGTAAGTTGTACGATGAATTTGATGAGTTCACTTACAAGAAAGGAGAGTCGTTACACGAGTACTACTTGCGATTCACACTGCTACTCAATGACATAAACATCTACAAGATGCCACTGGAGCAATTTCAAGTTAATACCAAGTTTTTGAACACTCTTCCTGATGAATGGAGCAAATTCGTTACTGATGTTAAGTTGGTCAAAGACTTGCACACTACCAATGTTGATCAGCTTCATGCTCACTTGGAACAACATGAATGACATGCAAATGAAGTTCGTTTGATGCATGAACGTAACTCCGATCCTCTTGCTTTAGTTGCATCTCACCAAATAACATAATTACCTTATCAAACTCATCAACACAGTTACCAAAACACTCAACTTCAACCACCAGCTTCAACATATCCATCTCCATAGTATGGTTCACCTTATCAGTCTCAACAATACTCAACTCACCAATCATCAGCACCTCTTTCAGTAACTTATCCATATAATGATTTTCAATCATCAATTCACCACAACGTTTATTCTCCATCAACATCCATCCCTCAATTGGTATATCCTCCCCAAAATAACCAAGAATCTAAATTTTCCCAATAAGACTCCGGTCTAATTGTTCCAGTATTCCAGAAAGGTGATGTTCCCATTGATGCCACCAATCATATGATGTCATTTTTTACTGCAGTTGTCACCTCTCGTTATCCCACTACCAATAATCAGCTGAGAAACTAGTCCAACCCTAGGCAACAAGCTACCATCAATAATGGAAGAGTGACACTACAACTAATTCAGGGGAGACAAACTTCTTTTGCTGTGGGTATTTTAAGGACTTACACTCCAGGAGCAAGTGGAAGCAATTCTGGAAAACAGAGGACGGTTATTTACTACAACTGCAAAGGGGAAGGTCACATGTCCAAATAGTGCACCAAACCAAAGAGAAAAAGGGATGATTCGTGGTTTAAGTAGAAAGTGTTGCTAGTACAAGCTCAAGCACATGGTCAAATTCTAAATGAGGAGGAACTAGCTTTTTTGGCAGATCCAGATATTCTTGAAGGTCAAAGCACACAAACTGTTATTACTCACAATGCTGCTTATCAAGATGATGATTTGGATGCATATGACTCAGATTGTGACGAACTTAACTCTGCCAAAGTTGCTCTTATGGCGAATTTATCTCATTATGGTTCAGATGCTCTTGCTGAGGTACACAATCATGATAATATGAATAATAATGTGGCACATCAAGCTATGCAGGTGATGCCGTCTTCTCAACAGTCGAATGTTGTGAATCATTCAGAGAATGAAATAACAAGTGATAGCAATATCATTCCTTATTCTCAGTATGTAATTGAATCACAACAAGTAACCATTCAAAATTCTAACTCCTCTACACAACAAGATGATTTGATATTTTTTGTGATTGAACAGCTTAAAACCCAAGTAGCTAATTGTACCAAGACCAATCTGGAAAATAAGAGTGTCAATGATACCTTAACTGCTGAGCTTTAAAGATACAAGGAACAAGTTAAAGTTTTGAAAGAAGGACAAAATCTTGACTTAAGGAGTAAGGATAATGTTTCAGACACATGTGCACAGTCTGTAGAGATTGATCTTAAACAAACTCTTTCAGAACATTTAAAAGAAAAGGAATCTTTATTACAAACGGTTACTCTTCTAAAAAATGATTTTAAGAAAGAAGAATCTAGGAACATTAATAGAGAAATAGCTCTAGAAAAGCAGATCAAACATCTAGATAATATTGTTTTTAAAAGAGATCAATCTGCACAAACTGTTCACATGTTAATGAAACCTCAGTTTTTCTATGATAGTACCACTAAACAAGCTCTAGGTTTTCAAATTCCCTTCTATCTACATAAAGCTCAGCAGTCGAAACCAAAGCTATATGTTGGTGATATTATTGTTCAAACTAATCCTATTGAGATTCCTGATTCAGAAGAAACCTTAGCACTTGATGAAGAGAGTCGTTCCAAAATGCTTTCAAAACATAAGGATAATATGATGTTAGAAAAGGAAAAGCACACTACTACAAATTGAAACTAAGGCAACACTCACAAAGTGTTGTATTATCCCTTGTAAGTGTTGCATTATGGGTAATGCGGCACTTTTTGAAGTGCTGCCTTAGGCAACGTTGCCTTAGGCCTAAAGCAACACTTTTAATAGATAATGCAACATTTTTTGAAAGTGTTGCCCCAATTTATATAATGCAACATTTGAAGTGCAACACTTTTGAGACTTGAATGCAACATTTATATAGCTTTATAGCAACACTTTTTACATTGAATGCAACACTTTTCTCAAGCAATAACAACACTTTTATTTATCAAAAGCAACATTGCAGCTTGTTTTAAGTGCAACACTTTACAACATGTATTGCAACACTTGTACGCTATTTATTGAAATTGTGTTCACGTAATTAAAATGTTGAATACTCCACATTTGTATAATATGCATTTTAGGAGACTTAATAATACTAATAAGCTTTCTAGAGTTAACAATAAAACTCATGAAAGAGAATACAATGTTGGACATTAACGTAGCTTATAAAATATCAAAGTAACTACAATCAATGATAGATATGAGTATAAAATAGTCTTAGGTACAATCATAGAAATACTTGAACTCTCCTCGCAAGTCTCTACCCGTCACTTTAGCCGAATACACCAAATCCACGTAGCCTGAAGCATAAAAAAGTGAGAAAGTATAAGTTGCTTGAAATGCATTTAGTAATACAAATTTGATGCTTTCTTATCATTTCATAACACTCTTTAAGTATTCAACGAAATTCTGACATCATTACTCAAAATTCATAAAACCAGTTTTGAATGTTCACTGTCAAATCATAAGTTCAAAAAGAGCATACATTAAGGTATTTGCATTTTTTCAAAGATAACTAAATTAAACCCAATTCTTGTTCGATATCCTACCTTATCATGTCTGACATGTTTTTGTATGTAAGAAATAGGTGCAAAAAGGATGGGTTGGGTCACATCATGTATTGGGTTGCCTAAGTCGAAATACGTCAAACTCTTTACTTGTAATTCCTTTTAGATCCCATAATAGTATAATACAGTAACATGGAGTAAAACACATTAAATTAGAATCAACAAAATATGTATAAGTAAACATATAGGAGGAAACAGGGGGTTTGGGCAAGTGGTAAAAAAAGAGTTTCGGTCTACTGGGTCACATTGTGTTTGTTTTAGTGATGATCAGCTTATTATCTTACTCTATTATCTTTAGATCTTTCTACATAACTGATACATCATATGTAAATTTACCTATTACTAATTACTAAAGGAATATAAGTTATGTTTTTTATTTGGCCCATTAAGATCATTTAGTTAACTCGTTGTACAAACAAACCTAAAACTCCAATACAAATATCCAAATTTACCCAAAAGAATGGATCAATTAGTTATTTAAATGAATATGAATCTTTATGAGTGTAAACACTTCAGATGAACCACAACTATGTATCAACTGTAATATTACCATCAGTGAGAACAAAAATGAAATCACGACTGTACCTTCTTTTCCTCTACAGCAGGCGCAACAGCAGCAGCACTACCACCAGCACCAGCACCAACATTGACAATGAGATCCTCAATTTTTATCTTCTCTGCAAGCTTGGCAAACAAGCTAGGCCAGTACGATTCACACTCAACATTAGCTGCCTTCAAAATGGTAGCAATCTTTTCAGCCTGCAGTAACATACAAATTTGTTAAGGCTAAACATACAAAATACATCGTATCATTTTACATAGTTAAAACAAGTAAAAATCAATATTTTTACAAGTCGTGAGACCATTAATCCATCATCTACCAGAAAAAAACGTTTCCTATTATGGGCAAACAATCTTTCCTCACGCAAAAACGCATAATGTGGGATAAAGTTTCTCTACACAGATAAACAGGTTCAAGAACTTGATCCCTCACAAATAAGACTTCATTACAATGCTTGCTTGGCAAAATATTGATCAGAAACACGTGTATAAAAGCTATAACCAAAAAGAATGATTGTAATTGACATTATTCCTAAACTTAACACAAATAGTTTGCACAGATATAAACACTTGTATATATCTGTGTCTAGTCTAATTGTGTACAGTCCACAAGAATTACACATGCTTGAGACCAAGACTTCATGAGATAACAACATCTTAGTGTGATTTTTGTCTAGAATTAATTATCAATCTAATTTAAGGAACTAAACGACTAAAAACTAAATCCCACTATGCAACATTGCAACATTTAACTTTACCACTCACGCCTGGACTTTATTTTCTATTCAATTGCCTAAGAGTTAATATAGGTGAAACAAATAGCTAGAAAGCCACCATACTTATAAATATCTTACATTTGGTTTATCATTTTAGGAGTTAACTAACCTTATCAGTTAAAGGCAATTGAACTTGAGAATGCTCTTATTCCACGTAGTCAGCAGCATTGAAGCAAGTATTTAAGGTGAGCCACAAACGTCAGCTTTTTCACTTGAAATGTTTATAATATAATTGCTCTCACCAAGACTAGTTCAGCTGTTGGTGGTTTACAGCTTAACTTCCATGAGAGTTTTAAAATAAAATTATTTACCCAAACAATATAATCTTGTCAAAAACTTGACATCAATTTCTCTGGAAGACTTGACATCAGTTCCTACACGTGAACATAACTGATATAATCTATAATAAACTAATTCAGGAAACCGCAACAGAGTAATAAGGTTTTGATAGGTAAAAATACAAATTAAGGTGATAATTTATGATTAAACAAATCCTTTGTAGCTGAAAAGTAAACACGACCTAAATATTGCCAACAAGAAGTCAAAATTAATCTAATTCTCATAAAACTCTATAGCTTTCCAACAGAATTCTAGTTACAGTAATATATGTATATGAGTACCTGTATTATAATTTATTGAACATCACCACTTGTACTTTACTGGATTCCAAGCACTCATAGGTTACACCTCAAAACGACTTCTTCGATGAACTTCAAAAAGGTCAAAATGATCTGCAACTCAAGAACAAAACTGTATAAGCATGACAATGCTTTCTGATTGATTCCAATTGGTGTTTTAACAAATGCAATTATATTCCCTATTACCTCTGGCTGAAGTTTGTACGTCGTACCATTCACATGAGTTGGCTCAAAATCCTATGTGTAAGCGACATGCCCACTATGATGTACCAAATGGCTTTTTATGTGTCCACAACCACATGGCAAGAGGTGGAAAATTAGGATCCTTATTTCTTTCGACTACTTAGTCATGAAATGTACCAATTCTAGAAGTACCCTGCCATGTGCATTGTCCTCATGCTGTGAATGAGTATGTTTTTCCTCCTTGTTTAGTATATGGTGTAGGCCAATAAAATCGAAGCACCCAAGCTCTAATTTAGTTATTCTTATAAACAATATGTAAAACAGATACGATATGGTGTTCATTAGGCTGGAAAATGCATGAAATATAACGCAAAAAGAAGTGATAATGTATATGCGAAATTTAAGCTTTTAAAGGAAACTTCGAATAAGTGTTGTACCAAGTTGCTTAATTATTGAAATATGGCTTCGTTTAAACTAGTCTATGTAAAAGAGGCGATTAAAACAAATTCACTATGAGTAAAAGTGGTTTAATCGACCATCGAAGCCAAGTTCAACCTTGTATTTCACTTGCATCAAACTCACAAAACCTGAGGTAAGAATCAACCAATCAATCTCCAAATCCAAGATGCAAGTTCATAACTTAATTGAAAATGAAAGCAAATCAACAACCATTTTTATTTGCACTCGTTTAGAACCTTCAAACATTAATCGGCTATACTTTCAAACATGCACCAAATTTAGTATTGCACAAGATTGGTACCTCTACACGCAAAGTTTCAAAAAAAGGTGGCCTAATATCTGCCATCAAAGATACACAGTCAATCTATAAATTTGTTTTTTATATTTTTTATAGTTATGTTTAAATTATTTGACCACCCTCTCCCCTTTCACCCTCCCTTTCTCCTCCTCCCTACTTCTCCCTTCTCTTCTCCTCTTCCCTTCCTTACTTCTTTCCTCCTTTTCTTTACTTCCTTCTTTTCTTTATTCTTCCTCTCTCCTCCTCCCCTCCCTTCCTTAACAATTAGAATAAAACATAACTATTTGTTTCAGTGTACGTAAAGATATTTAAACCAAATACAGTAGAGAGTATCAGCATTTGAGTAGTTCAAACTTAATATAAACCTCATATACATATTTTCATAGACTTTTTTAATGCTTTAAGGAAATCTTATTTTTAAGTAACTGTTCTTACATCTTAGAAGAGATTAAATTATCATGTTGAATCTAATTAGACATAACTGAACCCAGCTTAAGTATCGTGTCGTAAGCAGATAATTACGATGAAAGTGACACTTTAGGGCCATTGCCTTATGCAAATAATAATCACCTAGTCGTTGTCGATGATTATCAATGCTTCCTGAAATTGCAAAATATATCTATAATATAATAAATAACAACTATATATCCATAAAAACCAAAAGAAAAGTATCCGGACGTGGGTTGGATATTAGCATAAATCAGAAATTATTAGCAGTAGTCTTTTCTACTTAAAGAGCAAACATGGAGGTGTCACTATTACGACAAAAAAACTAGAGAAGGGACTTATGTGCTATCTGATCTTGATAATAGGCATGTTTTCGTTGAACAGTTTGCTGTGAATCATCGTGAAGACCATGTTCACATGATCAAATAGCATACACCACCCCAAAGTTAGCTTATAAGTTCTATTAAAAGAACTTTTAGCAAAATCTAATCCCCTAATTGCTAATGATAACGACTCAATAATACGTCCGATGTAGTACATCTACTATTAAATAGTTCCAAGGGCCATTATTACAGCCACTAATCGGCTAGAAGCGTTAATGATGATGACTTGCTTTCTTAAAAAATACATTATGGTGTCTTTTTCAGTTAATTATCATGTTCTCACAATGTCAATACTCTCTGCATAGCCTAAACAGATATAAATTGAAGAAAATAAACCTTTGAAACCCTTGTAGGGTGTAGGAAAAGTACAAAGTCCGAGTATAGTACAACCATGGTATGAATAACACAACCATAATTTAGCCCACATGGCATCAAGATCATAGACAAAATCTTTGTCAAAATCAATTATATGTTAATCGTAATGCTAGGTGTAAACATAAAAAAATTACCAAATGAGTCTAATTGCAATAATTTAAATAACTCCTTAGAACACGAAGATAACCTCAATATACATCAATTGGCTATATAATTAGAAATCAAACATAATAATATAGTAATATACAAACTATTTTAGAAGAAGTAGTTTGGTTACCTTGATCAGCGGCTCGAGGGTCGAGCGAACATGGCTATAAAGCCGACTGTGGAGTTACAACTTTGGTGATGAAATATAACTAGCCATGTTCGCTGATCTTTAACAAAGTTTGGTTACTTTGGTGTGACAAAGTGATTAGAGATTAACGAAGGAACAGAAAGTCGAGAAAGTGGAGAAAGGGGAGAAAGGAGAGAGGATTGATAGACAAGTGCTTTGGGGAAAAATAATTTTCAACTTTGAGTGAGAAAGAAGGAAAAATGATTTGGGGGAAAATAATTTTGGGGGAAGCGGGAGAAGTTAAATCTAATTTTTATTTTGGAGGGTGGAGGGCAGTGCCAACTTTTTATGAAAATAAGATACTAGAATTGCAACACTTTTGATAAATGTTTAAGAGCAACACTTATTTTGAAAATGTTGCTTAAACTATAATGTAATCTCAAATGCAACAATTTTATAAAGTGTTGCTTATAAAGTGTTGCATTAGGCGCATTTTGTTGTAGTGGCAAGTTGATACCACACCAATAGATTATGTTGCTCTTAACAAAGATTTTTCGACACGATTTGTTCCACAAACTGAATTATTTGCTGAACAAGCCTTTTGGTCTCAGAATTCTGTGAATTCTTCAGAACCCACACTTTCTATTAGACCCACCAATATTGAGGTTCCAAAAGAACTTCCTAAAGTCAGCATGGTTAACACGAGTTTGAAGAAACTTAAACACCATCTTGCTAACTTTGATGTAGTAGTCAAAGAAAGGACCACTCCCACAGCTATTGATTCGTGGGATAGTATATATATATAATAACACAAATGCAGATCTCAACCAAATGCCCTTAACCAAGGCAAAAAGGTC